>ML741801.1:9586-157788 GCA_009193525.1 Aspergillus sergii
AGAAAAGTCATTACCTTTCTTATTTTTAGCTATAATAAATTAAAAATAGAATTAATGCAGCGAGCTCTTGACAAATCGGCTTTTTCAACCTCGCGACGAAGGGTGAAGAAAACAAGTTCGGAATATTTAGTAATTATAATACCTTAACGCTGCTATCTGTATCTAAACATTATCTTAGGTGGTTATTACCTTAGTATTGTCCGTTAAATAAATTTACAGGCTAGTTCCATGGCAGTAAGGCCTGGGAAAAGAAGCTGTTTTCACTATCGACTATACAGAGTATATCCTCGAAGGACTTTTTCAACCCACGCAAATTTGTGGGGAAGAAACAGAAGACTAGTACAATAATTTGTAAATTTCACCTTGCCCCTCGGGATCAGTTCAACAAACATATAGACTTTTGACTAAGTAATATTTTATATTTTCTGGAACATTGATGTGGTCTGCTGTATACAATAGGTCAATTGAATTTTTCCTGCGTAGAACCTTACAGCGTGTTTGGGTTTTGTCATCTATTGGCTCGTCCTATTTCCTAATGGAAGCACGACCATCGATCATAAGGATGCTTTTATGAATTAGCCTGCTCAGAATAAAATGTAGTGTATTGGACTCGCTGTACCCCTATTTTGGTCAACTGTACTTCAATTCGCTCAACTGCCTTCCTTGTCATTGGGCAGTCCATGTGAATGACGGTACAATATTGACAGACTTAATCCTGTCGGGATGCCAGAAAACCCACCAGGATCGTAAAGAACGCAGTCCCCTTTCACGTGCAGCGCCATATTGTAAGGTCGAAATGATGATAATCCTCCTTCATTTAGATGCAACTGAGGTGGACAGGAAAGACGCTGACAGAAGAACGCCTCTTTCTTGGGCTGCAGCCTGCTCCTCCCCAAGAGAAGAGACGCCTATCTGTGATGCAGAAAGAAGAGCGATGGTTCAACAGCAATCTGTTTAAGTGATTCTGAAACACTAAACGGTTAACGTGAATTCGATTGACAAGAATTACAGAACGTCGTTAATGGCGGCGGTGGCAGCAGGTAACAAAGTAGCAATTCGGTTACTTCTGTCCCGTGAGGACACGGAAATAAACGGCTACAGCAGATTTGGGGAAACACCGCTCATCATCGCTATCGAGAAAGGGGACCTAAAGATGGTTGAAATGCTACTACGAACTGGAAGGATTGATATCAATTCCAGGGATATCAATGGTCGAACTCTATCCTGGGCCTTTAGCCCATAGCACCCTCTAAATACCGAAAAAGCACAAATCAGTCATTCCCGTGATCCTGAGATTCCCAGATTACTTTTCCAGCTCGGGGCCAACATAGCCATTGAAGACGATTTTGGCCATACACCGCTGTGGTGGGCTCTGTCTTACGATGTACTGGAAAGAAGCAACCAGGAAGCTCAGAACAATCATTACTGCCCTACCGCCCTTTTAGTGCAATATCTTACAGAATCAGATCTTTCCATCGCTATTGCAATTATCCGACACGACGAAGCCAACTGCATGTGGGCAATCCAGAAAACGTGGAAGGTTTACAGGAATTTTGGATTGAAGGCTAAGTACCACTGGAAGTCTCAGTTTGGTATAGATATCCTAGATTGAAGCTATACGTTTATTGAAATTCGTGATCTTCCTCTTTTGTGCCTTACTGCTCGCATCCACAGTGGCCTCTCTTCCTTCGGTAAATTTCAAGCAATAAGAACCCATATCGCAAACCCAAACTCACATCACCCGCATGCAGGACTCAGCCTGCTCCCTCAAGCCCGAACTGACACAACCTGGACCATCGCCCTTTACAGCAAAGATAATTGGGAAGGCGACTACTATCTCCTCAGCGGAATAAGTGAGAACTTTGACAAGTGCCTGGACCTGCACGACCCCGATCTCTCTGATAACCCCGCTGACAACACGTGGTGCGAGTGGTTCACCAGCGGCGGGATGGACACGACAGCCTGCGATGCCAGTACCCTTACCACACCCGTCTCTCTGCATATGATCAATGCTACCTGTGAGGTCTTTACTACGACTGATTGCTCGTCCGGGAGCACTGTGCGTGAATATGCTGGCTCGGATAACGGGTGTATGAATTATGATGATGAGCCGTTGAGAGTTTCCCCTTGGGGATCACTGGCTTGGGCTTGGAATGAGAGTGTCTGTCATCGAAAACCATTTCACAGTGTTCACCGGAAGTGACATATTTCCCGCTTTTTATGCGGTTTTGACGTTTCACCATGGTCGATAGAACCAGAAATAAGTACTCTTCCAATATCCTGCGAATGTCATTGAGTGTTCTTTACAAAATGTTTCTTGCCCATTCAGGTGAGCTTTACCTTTCAGACAGCCTTGCAGATGTGGCTATCACCGTTTTTATTGGCTCCGGCCTTGTTTGCACGTGGAGTTCACTTTTGTTGTGTGTTAAATATATCTGCGCCGCCTTGGAGAGAATTCGAAAAGCACAACGCCGCACATTGTCACTCACTCCCATTTAGCGAGAAAGATGATAGAAGATCGAAAATCGGCTCTGGCTGCATCGAGCGGTTGACCAGATGGACGATCTTATCACATAGCTGGCGGAATTTGGTGTGAAAGGTGAGACTTGAAGATCTTTGGTGAATCTACCTCGAATCGTATAGATCTTTGACTCAGAGCCCTGACTGACTTCATTTCTCGTCAGCCACAATCTCCGCTCACCATAAGAGGTTTGAAGCTGGACTATCATAGCGGTGAGGTGTCTCTCGCCATTATATAGATCCCAAAAAGACAGTGGATTGTTCAGTCGCCAAGTCACAGAAGGGGGAGTCAACAAATATGCGTATGGCCACTCTATAAGATCCTCGCCCTATAAGACGTCAGCAAGGAGTCTCACAAATGGGCATCTTGATCAAGCTTACTTTAGAAATCAGGAACCCTTTCAGTTTCTGGGTGATGCTTATCGATGAGTCACCGTTAAATGCATAGTCTTCTGATCTGATGCTGAACCAAGAGCTCTTGAAAGGCAACAGATGCCTCGGACGAAAATCAGACTCGGCAGTTACCAGCGGACTATGTGTTGCACGCAGCCCAACGGGACAACCGACGTAGAGATAGGAATGCTGATAATCATCCTTGAAGTTCGAGCGACGTAAATGTCGGAGAGTACACGGAAACATCATGATCTTTCTATTGAAATTTCTTTTAATCCATCCGTCTTCTTGAATAGAATAGCGCTTTCCAAATTGCTGAACTGATCGAACAAAGAAGGATTTTGGATCCTGTCGCCGAAGAGCTCGTTCAACTTGCCGCTTTGAACGGTCGGTAGCAAAGAGATCGGACTTCGATTGAGGAAAGGAAGTAAGAGTACGTGTATTCTTCTCCCAACCAGAATAAGCATGATACGTTTCCACAAACGCAACGGCAAGATACAAGAGAAAAGTAAGAAATGCAAGTTTCCAATGTGGCTCAGAGAGGTATGTCAAGATAATGAGCAAAACATTGTCAACCACAGAAAGAATGACAGACTTCCCCCAAGCGCCATCGCAGTGGAAATGATATCAGAAAAGGTGATAAGAGAAGCACAAGCATTGTGTGAATATCGAGATCTTTCAATTTGCTAAAAGAGGATCATAAGGTCACGGGTGTAGGCATAATGTCTCACTAGGCTTGAAAGGAAACAAAATGGATTATGCGGATATATCTTACAGCTGGAACGACATACTGAATCTATAATTTCATCACACGCAATTAAGCATGGCATTCCTTGCATGGAGTAATTCGAATCCCTGACGTTTTGGAGATAATGAGCTTTATTTTGCGCACGCAAATGAAACTACGTTTACAGGAAAAGAATTCGGTAATCGCAAAGCATACTTGGAGTCGTTAAAATAGATCAATGCAGACTTGGTCTTGTGAATCTGTCTTGGTGATCGCTCGTGAAAAATGGGCCATAAAAAAGAAAAGATTGTTCATTTTGCCAGAAAGATCTAGTAACCAAGGAAATGTGAGAGCACCTCATTGAAAAAGTGATTTGGATAGTGGTAGTGTCCTCTGAAATCGGCAATTCTTTCTAGTTAAAGTTGATTTAATGAAATTTTTAGGATAGTCTAGAATGCTTGGCATGGCGAACCTCCAAAGCATCAGAAGTAGCAGGTATGCCCTACTGTAAACATTTGGCTAATAGCGTGCTTGGGCTAGATTACAACCTTAGAAGCTGGCTATAGATGTGGGAAATACATGACGTTCTTTAACTAGCACAAGCGCGCCAGTAGTAAGTCGAGCTACATGAGAATCACGCAGTTCGTCCAATAGGCTCCATCAGCGGAACATGTCTCTCCCCTTGATATCATTTGTGTATAAACTGGTCGGTTTGCGTCCCAATCACCTACCAACATTCCTCCCAATATCGGGCGCATGTAGCTCCTCTGGCAGCGCATCATTCGGTATAACCACGAACGGCAGTTTTTGGACAATAGAACAATGCCCTCTTATACACTGTGCCCGTCAAGCGCTATGCTGTTACGATGTCATCCGCCATAGCAATCGCTTTTTTTTCGATTATTGGAAGCTCAATTATATATAGACTGATGGGTGGAGCCAGTATACTTAGTACTGTAGCTAGGATGGTGTGTATCGAATGACCTTATAAAAAGAAAAGGGGGAAGAAGGAAGCAACAGGGCTGGGATGTAAAGCCAGAGGGAGCATCATCGTTGGTTATATCCTTGTCCTAGCCTTTCAACCTAGTTTATAGTTGCCCCTAAATCATCTCATCCGGCCGTAGGTCATCCATCTCCTTATGTGCTCTGTTCAACGGGGGACAGGTTGAAGCTAGCCCTTGGCCCCCACTAGGAGATTGTTATTATAGCTTACAATTTGTCACTACGTGTGCTTTGCTGCTCTGTTAATAACCTTTATTTCTGTTTTCTTTCCTTTTCTTCCTTTTCTTCCTTTTCTTCCTTTTCTTCCTTTTCTTCCTTTTCTTCCTTTTCTCCTTTTTCTTCTTTTTCTTCTTTTATTTTTCTTTATTTTCTTTTTATCTTTTTGAACCTTTTTTCCTGTCATGTTGTGAGGCTTTCCATGTTCAAATGCCATATAAGGCCCAGTATGTTGATGGATGTGGCTTGACTCAGGGAAAAGCCAAGAAGAAACAAAAGAAAAGGGGAAGACAAAGAATAAGAAATTAGACAACAAGGAGCAAGAAAAAGAACAAAGAGAAAGCCAACACTAGGTGCCTAGTAGTATAACTGTCATGAGGCTTAGTGATTACGGTGACTTGGCCAGTCCACGGAATGAATGCCTATTCGTCCAGACGTAGCCCTAAGACACGCCACAACAAACATCCTTGTTCCTCCCCCACCAACGTTGCCTTGTCGCAACGTCGAGAACCACTACTTTATATTCGTAAGAGAGCCTAGCAAGATACTCTGAAGCAAAGCAGACCTTCTCGAGACCTATATCTTACCTCACCATGTATTTTATCAGACTATGACTGCCCGCCCCACCAGTGACAGAAAGCCTCATGGACTCTCCGGCCTTGCACTCCACTGATAATCGCAACGCCATTCTACCTGCATGATGAGTTCCGCAGTGATTTTCACGTTAACCTTCTTCCTCTCTCTTTTTCTTTTCGCTGCATCATCTCTCGTCCCTCCACGAACTCTCCGGCAACTCCTCGTGTTCGCTTTCGTCTTATCTGTTCCGTTTCTGATCGGCTCTCTCATCACCTTGGCGATTAGCCATTACACCCGTTCTCGAACACGAAGGACAACCAGCCTACATATGTCTCTTTAACCCTGCATAAACCCTAGCGACAAACAAATCCGCGCGGAGGCAACCAGCATGAGCCCAGTCAGAACAGTGACATTGCATGGTGTCCGTCCAGGCGACGATCGATAGCCCCCACCCGCTTCGGGCTAGAGTCTTGGCTTTCCGTTGGTGCCCGAGGTGGAGTTTGATTGGCGCCTGGTGCGCTTTGATTATATCTCATCTGTCTTGAACATCGACTTCACTGGGTTTTTTTGTGGGTTTTATTGGTGTCTTGAAGTATCAGAGGTTATGGAGTTAGATACTCCATGAGTATACCATTGTTTTCCCAACCCAAGAGACTCCTCGGGCTCTACTCAGATTATAGCGACTCACGGAAGTGCATGAGAAAGCAATCGTCAATTTCAAGATATAGATTGTATATCCGAATACAATAACGTTATAGCTTCATACCACCTTATTCAAAATAGCGATCATCGCCCATACTGCTCCTTCGCAACCGAATTCATAAACGTCGTCCCCGCCAGCCGAAAGGTATCAGGTCTCACGCCGCCATCAGTAGGATGCAGATAGAAGTTTTGCCCATACCCACCCGTAGCGTTATACACGGGCCAGTGGTCTACCCCAGAAACTAAATTCATGGTTAGGTAATATTCTCAATCATAATAAGCTAGAGTAACAATCCTACCTCCATGGTTATTTGGATCAAGATCGGTAATGAAACTGATCCACATGCGAGTGGTGAGTTTGGCCAGATCTAGCACATCCTGGGTCGCGTTTGCGAGCGGGCTTTGGCCGGCAGCATATCCAAGGCCAACTATGTTGTAGAATACGTAGCCGATTTCGGTGAAATGGCTAGTGCCTTTATATGCGGCTATGAACACCCAGTTGTTAGCCTCTTGCTTGGGGTGAGTGACTGAGGTGGTGATGGCTTACTGGATGAGGTTGGCGACTCAAATAGGTATGAATAGGCTGGAGCACCATATTTGGACCATGCATCTGTTCTCAGACGTCGCCACGAGAGGAACATTTGATCCGTCAGCAACGCCACCGAGCGCTTGTACTGCTTCCCAACGGGTCCATCGGGCTGAGTGTGGTAGTTAGCTGGTAGTCCGAGCGAGTCGATGTCAGGGTAGAGTGCCATCAGTAGCTCAGTCGTGTTGGCATCTAGTCCCGACGACTGAATGAGACTTGCAATGTCCTCGTCCGTGTTAACCCCGGTGCCAGCAAACATCGTGGCTTCGTCAGCGTTCGTGCCGAGCAAAATAGGCGTCCTGGTGAACTTTCCGGCGTCCAGCAGCACCGATGGTAAGTCCGGGATGATGTCCCCATCCACAATGGGATAGAAACTACCCGAGATTTCGGTGATTGTCGCATTGAGTTTTTCAAAGGGGACTGTACGCAAGCAGGCAATTTTGTCTGAACTACCATCACATCCGACAGTGCTGACGATGGTATCATAGATCTGCTGAGGTTCCGTCAGGTTCTTCATGTGGCTACCATCAGCGCCGGACTCAGCGATGATGCCGCGAAAGAGCCCGTCATCACGACCGCCGTAGGCAGTGGCATGGTAACCGACGTTACCGCCACCTGCGCTCTCACCCCAAATGGTGACCTTGGCTGGGTCACCGCCAAAGGCTTCAATATTTTCATTGATCCAATGCATAGCGATCCGCTGGTCCTTGAGACCGAGATTGGCCACGCCTGCGTCGAGGATGTCCTGGCTGGCCATGAAGCCCCAGAAAGACATTCGGTCTAGACGAGGTATTAGCATATATTACCCAGTCTGGGAACGGAGGGACGTCCTGACAGTCTGCGGAGATGGCAATGAATGGCTTTCCCATCTTGACCGATTCTTCGACGATGAAGCTCAGATTGTACACGCCATTGGCACTATAATCCATCGACCACCCTCCTCCGTGAGTAAAGAAACCGACGGGGAGTAACTCGTCATCCTTGGTCTGTCCTGACTTGGCAGGCCTAACGATATTCAATGTCAGGCAGTCTTCGCTCAGGGTGTAAGGCCAGGCTGCACTGTTCTAGGGATGGGTTAGCGAGGTATTGATTTCAAAAGCCAGGGCTAGCCTTACTCCATAACCGACGCAAGAATCAGCATATTCGGTAGCGTTTCTGGTTTCAAAGGTACTATTCAGGCTCTGTGGGTTCTGGAAACGGAGCTCTCCAACTGGTGGTTGAGCGAAAGGGATACCAAGGAAAAGATCTTGGTCGTATGAAGCAACATATTTGCCCTCATAAGTGCCGTTCTTTACTGTGGCGGTTGGGGGAAGGCCAGTGACCACGGCTGGCAGAGCGGCGAGGAGAATCTTCAGAAGCAACCCCATGGGGACCTGTCAAAGACTGAAAATCTTATTATTCTAGAATGACCGCTGGGATGAGGAGCAAAACTCCATCATAAATAATGCCTGAGCTCCAGGCATAAAAACAGCGCCATCCCCAGGTAAGTAACAACCAACTTCTTCAAGTAATGACGATCGGGTAGTTCGACATATCCACTTCGTGCTTCTCCGCACTTGTTCATGTAAATGACATAAATCTCCGCCGGTAAGGGTTGCCTCTCCACATTTAGATGATCATATCTCTGGGGTACCCCAGGCTAGGGCACTAGTGATTCCTAAAATGGCAGTTGTAAGCGCTCGGCATCACCGTCTTGGCTCTTCTGTCTAGGATTTAATTCAGGGATCAACATAATAGGCGGACGCCGCCTGCTCGGGTGAAGTTTAAACAAGAACAACTCCGGGAAAGCTCCGGTGAGAAAGCCATGAAAGTGCCCACTTAGTGGGCCTAAATGTACTCCATCTGGCATCAAGTAACAACCCCTACTGCCGATTCCTGGAATTCCGGCACGGAACCCCGGACTCCCACTGTGGGGTTGTTGTTGAAAATATCAAGGAGACTAACTAGACATAATCACTCCGGGGATGACGTTGTCTTCATCAATTGGCTGGGGTACCTTTCATGTGGCAGCTTGCCTTTATCCGCTTAAGGCTTGCAGTGATGCAGTACCCCGGACCTACATAACTAGCTATTCACATACATATAAGAGAGCTTCATGAAGGCATCGCCCTCTGACCCACCAGGGGTGATAGAAAATTCAGAAGAAACTGTGGCGCCTGGTTAACCAATATAAAATCGCATGTTCAGTGCCATCCATTTTGGAAGCTGTACAAACAGGAAGCTCAGAAAACAATCTATCAGGGAAATGTAAGAAAATAATCTATGCATTCCTGGTTTCTGCGGTAATGGTCTTTATGAACCATTCCTCGTACAAGATTCAATATCAATCTTTGGAGAAACATAGCCTCTGTCAGGCTGTGATAAGCCACTGAAATCAATCTCTCTCATTGATGATCTTCTAACGCTAAGCAATGAGCATACTCAATTCACGTTTGAGCTGAAGTCAGTCAATCATATTCGCCTAAGATTCACAAATAATATTAAGTTGTAGAGAGGGAGATCTCCTGCAAAGTCTTCCATCTACGCAACTCCTACGCTTCAGGAAAAAAGACAGAAATTAAGATGTAGTTGAAGTACGCAGAGTCAATAAGTCAATAGATATCATTGGTAATGTATAAATTTTGGAAGACGTTAGATAGCTTTTCGTTCTTAAGCATGAAATAAAGGAAAGAAAGGCGACAATATTAGATAGCAAATTCTATCTCTCCTCAATCTCTTTAAAAAAAGGGACTATTGGTGGTAACTTAGTTGCGCTCTTCTTCTCTATGATAAGGCAAGTTAATTTTAGGACTCGATAAAGACCCTCTACTTCGTATGCTAATTGAATAGCCAGCGAGTAGGCACCACTGATCCCTCCATCACTTCCATCTGCTGGTCGTGGAGACGGATTCATTTGTCGAGGGCACGTATCCTTTGGGTTGCACTCTGGCATAGATTATCAAGACTTTACAGAGGATGATCCCATAGGTCTATATTAGAGTAGTCTCACCAGGGAAGTGGGTCTGGGGCCGGAGAAGGTATCTTCAGATATTCCGTTTTCGGGGGCAGCCGTTGAAGAAGCAGCACACAAAGCTTATTCACGAGAAAGTTAAAATCTCTGTGGTATAATTCCCATTATTGGTAGAAGGTAAAGCGACCAATCTTGGATCGGTAATTCGATCTACGTTCCGTACTGCGAACAGTGATCATCGCTGGAATTGACCTATATAGTCATTTCCGATATGAACTTAGACGGCAGATCGTCGTGCACCGCGGAGTATTATTCCCCATGCAGATAAGGATATGAGTTCCTCCTTGGCACAAACTGATAATTAGAGAACTATATAGATAGTGAACCATCTCCATAGGAACTTAATCGATTAGTAGTCATTCATGGTTGTCTACTATGCTCTGATTCTAAGCTTCCACCCTTATCCCCAATTCCAAAACTACTGAGGCACAACTACTTTCACCCAAAATGCGTGTGACGGGTTTCTTTACGCTTCTCTCAACATTCCCCTTCCTCTCCGGCTCGTGGCCGACAATGCCCCAAAGACGATCCAGACTCTTGGCCCGAGCTGACGAACCCCCCACCCTGAATGGCCTTGTGGGAGATTTCGATAAGCTTTCACCGACCGAGATCGATACGTTTACTCCCCACCTTAGTCGCAGAGATCTTGAGAAACTTCACAGTTGTGTTGCATCTGAAGGCGCCTGTACTGGGCATTTACACGACCTTGCGATGCGTGCCGACGAGCATGGATTACTGAAATCTTTCAAGAATTCTCACTAGACCGGGTGGTCTATTCCACGTCGAAAACGGAGTTAATACCCCATGGCGATAATCACTGTCCCCATGATATGGACTTTCAAACGGGAGGCAAAAGTGTTATTTCTATACCTGAGTGCAACAGAGAAGGGTCTGTGACGTTTTTCATTTCATTGCAAGTATTGGACCATCGAAAAGGCTAGTAGTTTTAATCATGACACATTTGACACATCTTTCATACCCAATATTCTGTATACGGGAGTAGGGTTCTGACCAGACACATCTATTCATGCGTATGCGGATGCTTACAGTGTGTAGAAGGATGAATAACCTGCAATGGGGTCATATTTTATCCAATTTCGGAGGCAGCTCTTGATACAGAGGCTATTAGATTGAAGTCTTTCTTCAACATGTCCGCATCCGGCTGGGCATGGCATAATCTATATTAATCCAGGACCTGAGTGTACCTGTGCCGAAGTTTGGACGCAAACGGGATCTTGAGTCCTTCTTTCGGTAGTTACATTCTTGGCCACGACAACGGAAATATTTTCCGAAGGTCTGCAATATGTTCCTCATTCTACGGTGTGGAGAATTGGAACATCGTGTCTTATAGTCTGTATCACATTTTTAGCACAGTGTTAGAACATGACTCGAAATAACCTGAAACAGTATGCTGCTGGTCGGCAGTTGTACTAGTAGAAGCAGCATTCAGAACAGAGCAAGAGGATTTCCTACACTATAATGCATTCCAGTAGATCATGAACGATGGATATTATTGGTTGATATTTGAGTGGAATGGAATTGGGACCACAATACGATCTACTTCCTAAAATAGCCCGCAAAGAGCTATACAAAACAGTCAACCGTGAACCCAGTCAGCCAGTCGGTCAACGATTTCACTACACATATTTCTCTACTATATAGTGGCATAGGGGCGTGCACCATATGGGCTTCTATAAAGACTAGTTCAGGGTGTTTTTCGTAGAAAGATAGTAAAGAAAAATAGAAAATAGGGCCGACATTAATAGCCACACTACCAATGGAATGGTTAAGTCTAAACAAATTATATAAAAGAAAAAGCAAAATAATGCGTCTGGTAGTCATGAATGGGAAGGAAGAGGAGCAGCTTACTTTCACCAAAGAGCTACTTACTACATGAGATGAGATAGAATCAGCACAGGAAGAGAAGGGTGGACAGGATGTAGAGGGTAGAATTGATCCAATTCGCGATACAGAGGAAGAGAACCCTTTATCCAACCCTCCGCAGCCTTCACAACGGCAGACTCGTGGAAGAAAGAGGCAAACGAGTGTTTCATCTCATGATTCCCATTCATCCAGATCAAATAAACCGGATTTACCTCAGCAGTTAATATACGATGGCTTATTGAATACTGATTATGAGGCTTGAATCAAGTGATTTTATGTATATGAACTCAAATAAAACTATATAACCTTCCACTGAATACGGCGAAATCCACAATAGAAGAGGCATTGACAACTTATACCTGTTCTGCCCCGCTTTGGGCCAAATGGGCCGATTATGTGGACGACCTTCGAGTACGGGCTCTTCCCCGAGAATCCACTTCGATCCTCTCTAGTAGTATCTATTGCTCAACAAGTCATAATCCTGCCGTCACCCTTGGTCTGCTTCTGTTGGGGCAATCATGAGTTGGCTGAACCTTTATCCCCTGTCTTCTCTGGACACTAGTGACGAGAAAACCAATGAATCCAGAGTTTGCTCAGACACCGAGTCTACATACAACAATGAATGCGCGTCTAATCGCAGATATGGCACGGATAATACTCTTGCCGTTACTCGGGTGTTAGAATAGCATGGTATCCCTTACTGTCTGGTTGGTATAGCTGCCCTCGTTTTCTACAGCGCTGGCAGTTCGTGATGTAGATCGCTCAAGAGCTCCATCTCCTTCTCCTTTTTATTCAGAGGCTAGCATGATCTGTTTCTCATATCACAGAACTGGGAAATTTGCGTTCCAACAGAGCTCATGGGCCAGGCAGTAGAGCTACTACAATCAGAACCATATACAACACAGTATCACTTAGTCAAACCGTAGCCTTATTACAGTCCCTACTCTCTTATCTATATATACCACCAGTTCAAAAGCAGAGGGATTAATTATTACTTCTTCCTTATTCCTTCAGTCGACGTGCATATTAACCATGACCCTTCCAACTTCACACGCAGTCACTCAATTCGTGAAACATCCATATCTCCAAACTGTCCACAGTTCATCATTCCAAACTGCTCTCTATCCAACCATCAGTTCAATAACAGCAATACCTCAACAAACAACCACTTCCTCCCAAAATGCGTGTCACCAGCCTCTTGACACTTGTTTCTACGTTCGCTCTCCTCGCCGCCACAGCACGGCCGGCTGCCATGGTCAGAAGACAATCCAATGCTGTGGATGCCCCCCTCTCTCTGAATGATCTTGTGACGAAGTTCGATTCCCTTACAGCCGAGCAGCAGGATGAGGCTGTTAAAAAGCTTTCGCCAGGGGAGATTCTTCGACTCAAAAACTGTCTCTATTTCAAGGAGATACCAGAGATTCCAAAACCCACGTGCCCTGAGAATCTCAGCAGGGTTGCCGAACTTGCCGATGTACTTGATTTGTTCAATGCACATAATTTGTTCGAAAAGGATCCCCGGGTCGGCGTTTGAACTGGGTAGCCTGCTCGACAAGAGAAATGAACTCTGCACCATGACTTGTTCTCCTATTATGGGGTCTTTGTCCGGACACTAGTAGCTTGGCTCCCATATCACAGCGTAGGGAGCAAACGCAAGGGGCAGCCTTTACTATTCTCATGGGCTTATTTTGGGTCGGCTGTTGTCTTTGATCTCTACGAAAGGGTTGACAGAATTGTGCAACGGCTGTGTATATTACACTGGTGTACTTTAGTCTCCTATTGGTTCCATGAATGGGCTAGTTGTTGTCTTTTTCTTTTATTCGTGCATATCAATAACTATTCTAATATCTGTCTATGAGTTGACAGGTCTGGGCTATAAGATTTGGAAGGCAATTAGTCGGCTGTAGTGTAGATGTCGAATGGGTTTATCTCGAACACATCCAGTCACAACTAGAAAGTTAGAAGAATAAGGGAATGCGAAGAGGTAGAGGTACGAAGGAGAGTAGAGCCTATGGAGCAAATAGCCTGCTCTGGGAATGTTGGAATTCCTGTATTTTAAAGAGGATCTTGCCATTATACACGGCCTGGTAAAGCTTCTTTTAAGATTGGGTTAACTCAAGTAAAAGTATATTGGCTATGAGGAAGTCGAAAGATGCAAAAATGTTGCGACTTCAGGTCTTTTGTAACGCTGGCTTTGTATTGACAATATGCGTGATTTCAGGCTAGATGGATAACGGGCACCGCTGCAATAAGCGCATGTATGAAATCTTGAGACAGTGTGATACGATCGGTATTAGATTAGAAGGAAGCATAATACCGTCATGAACTCTGGAAGGTATAGTTTTGATCAGTAGGGAGCCGACAGATGCCTTAGGCTGGCAATATTTTCACGTTTTCACCTCGCGTTTTCATTGCAACGATCCGTTTATTAAATACATACAAGTCTTCCTCCAGTTCCCGTCAACGAGCCAAATAGCAGAAGAGATATTAGAAAACCAAACTAAGAAAACATACGGCGAGAAAAGTGAAAAGGGGAAAAATAGAACCGAAACGCAAATCCGAATCAAGCCTGGATGGCATCCCTAGCAGACTAGAAGCCAACCTGACTTGGCAGAAGTAACCTGCCTCTGCAATTGAATTGAAAGTACCATGATACATTTACTGATACATCTGTTAGCTAGTCTTCCGGTATCCCCAGAGCAGGGCAACTTACAGAAATCTCGGCCATTCCAAGATCCTCGCCACCATTAGCGGGCTGCGGGGCGGCCGCAGGAGCAGGAGCATTGCCCTCAGCAGTACCAGCATTTTCGTTGGAGAAATAGTCCATCATCTCAGCGTCAAGCTCCTCCACGGTCTTCGGCTTGGGACGGTTGGGCTTAGGTGCAGGTCCGCGGCGGCCACCACGACGGCCACGTCCACGACTGCTGTCGGCAGCCTTGCTGGCAGTGGCCGGCTTGGGCTGGGACTTGGTTTGTCTGTTTTCATGTTAGTATAGTTCTTCAATACGACCACGGACATAGACATACGCGACACGTTCACCAAGAGGCTTGGCAGCGGGGACTTCAGGAGCATGGTTGGCATCGACGACAACCTCAATCTACACAACGTTAGACTCAGCCTATGAAATACAAAATGAGGCATGAAACTCACCTTCATGGGACGCCCATCAACAAGCAGTCCGTTCAGATCCTTGGCGGCTTTGGCAGCCGTGTCGGGTTTGCTGAAGACGATGGAGGCGATGCCGCGGCTAGTGCCATTTTGGTTGTAGGTGAGCATGACTCGCTTGACGGGTCCTGCGGATTTAGAGAAGTATTCCTATATCCAGCACACAAGATTAGTACTCATGAATATGTATTGACATGGTTGGAGACGCTGGCATGAGCGAAAGCTCGACAAAACGACGCGTAGGTTGGACCGAAACTCCACAGCGAGAGCATCAGCGAGCACACAGCGGCAGTTAGTAAGACCCTCAAGGGTTACATGCAACGAGCTTTGACTCAAAGCCCGACACCACCCACAGACTTCATATGTCTGCATCAACAGCCGCCAATAGTTCCACTGTACTGAAAGTCGAGTCTTCATCGCAATTCCCAATCCACCTCGAACGGTACCAAGAACGATCCACTTCCACATTTATTTGAACCAGGGTCGGATCCACCCAACACCATGTCCAAACACACAGTACCGACGTAATCAAGACAATATTATTGGAGCGCGGTGAAGACTGATCAGGTTCCCCCAGACACCCACATAGTAGCCCATCTCAGGGCGAAGCGAGGCCTTACTAGTCCCAAAGTCACAAGAGGTGCATCCTGCCCATATGAAATGGCACACTCAGACATGCATTATGGGATAGATGTTTCAGAGAAAACTGCCTGCTGTATGGACTGTTGCCCTGCTGGTGCGCTCGCTGATGCTCGACACCCGAAATGCAAATTCAAAAAAAAAGGTGCGGCCAAGCGGGATGAAATCAGAATGGTGTGTTTCAACTACCATTCACAGCACAGCCTGCAGCGATCTAGCGAGCGGATTCCTAAAAGATCCGCTCGAGCATGATGCACTCTGCGTAGGACTGCAGGCAGGACTCAACTTCGGCTGACTCGCGGAGCGCTAGATTTCAAATAGCGCGCGAACATGGCTCAAAGGAGTGCGCTGCCTTTTTACGCGACCAAAAACGGTCGCGAAGATATGAGGACGTCGTGACAAGGGTCGGAACGCGTGTAAAAGCCGGTGCGCCTCGAAGGTTTCGAGAAAGAAAGACATGGCGATAGAAACCCAAGGCGAAGGCCTCTTAATCAACATACCTTGATATTGGCCTCATTCACATCGGAAGGCTGGTGACGTTAGCTGAATGCCCATATAGAATGGGGAATCGAGAATCGAGACTTACCAAGCCGCTGACCATGATTTTGCTTTCAGTTGACATAGGGTGTCCAGCCTGAGCCGCCTTGCCGGCGGGCTTCGCAGCCTTCGTGCTCTTCTTGACTCCTCCAACAGCTGCCGGGGCAGCCTTGGACTGGGTTGAACGACGATTGCGGCGACGAGCGCCCTGACGACGGTTGACGAGGATCTCGTCAAGAGACTTGTCCAACTTTCCAGACATTGTGTTAGATATATGGATATGGGCGATACTAGCGATTCTCGAAAAGATTCCAAAGAGTTCGAGCGTGTCAGTCGTTGCGTCACCGAAGAGAGGTTCGCAACAGCAAGGGGCAGGTAAAAGTCTGATTTCAAGACAGTTGCTCTGACAGGCGTAATAAGCGGGATAAGTGGTAGATAGTGGAGTAGAAAAGAAGTATTGAAGTGAATTATATGCCACGTTCGGATGAGAGACGCGACGTTGAGTTGATGAAAAGGAGACAGAGAGAGGCAAATGCGGGAAGACAACAGGCGCGGGAGAGTCGGGTGGAAGTCGAGGGACAACAAGAAAGACTGGAGGAGAGGCTGAGTTCTGCCGCTAGTCCACTTTGGGGCGGTTATCGCCCCATCCGCAAATAGAAACGTCACTGACCTGACAATGCTTTATCAACATCCTCACTACGCTCTATTGATCCTTTGACAAGGGATAACTTATATTCACACTCATTATACCTTTTCTCTCACTTGGTCCATTGTCGTTGGTTTTTGAAGTACAGGGGAGTCATTGTTCAACACTAAAAAGAAAACGATTCACCTCAATACTAGAATTGCTCAGAAGGCAAAGACTTTCGATCCACTTCAAGGAAGATAATGATATTTACCATGCGTCCCATGTAGAACATATGACAATGAATTAGGACAACGCTGAAATAGTCTCTCATAATCAGGAAATCAGGACCTGCCTCTAGAGTAGACAAAAAACGAAATGAAAATGAATAAATCCCAAGTTACTCCACCGGCCAAACTCCAAAAGTGAATATGTCAACAATGGAACAATGCTTTTGCAGCATATAGGGGTCGCTCGTAACATCATATTACAGGCATGCATGGGCTTCAATTCGGAGTTCATAGCACTCAGCTCTTCAAGGCTTCCAGTCGGCCTCTCATTTGTTCGAGAGTGGCCTCTTGGTCTTCGAACTGCTCTTCGACGGCGGGAGCCTCCTCCAATGGCTCCTCGGCTTTGACCGTGTCGACTTGCGCAAGCTTTCCCTGCAAGATCTCCTGTAAGACCTTCGAAACCTCTTCCTCGGCCTCATCCAGTTCATCCTCGTAGAGTTCATTGTCTGGCATCGCATCGTCTACCATTTCCTCGATAATGCCAGCCCGGACCAGCTCGGTCGAAAGTTGACGCATCGTCGCGTTCAATTCGGGTAGTCGAACGAGTGTGTTCACATCCTTCATGATGCCAGTCGACTTCTTCAGACTTCCTTGAATCTTCCGCACCGAGAATGCTTCGTTGACCTGCATCTGGACGCTCTGTAGTTGGGCTCGGCTCGTGTGTAGACGGGTAGATTGTTTCCGGATCCGAACGAGTTCGCGAGCAAAGGTCTTAGCCTCCTGGGTGGCCTGCTTCGCCTGTGATGGGTTTCGTTCGGCTCGACGCGAGGCATTCATGATGTATTGCCGCGTTTTATTCTCCAAAGTCCTAAGCTGTGCAATATCGCGGTCCAATTGGCGAGTATTGGCGCGGATGAGTGCGTTACATTTTCTCATCTGTACATAAAATGTATGTTAGAATGGCAGTGCGACAGCGTAGTTATCGAGCGCACCTGTGCCTGAGGATCAGGTCCGAAAAAGACCGCTTTGAGAGTCTCCATGATGGATCAGGCTGGCACACGGATCCCTCTATACTATACGTCTGGTCTTGTAGAGTGTATGACAGATAGCCTGTATATCGGTGGCAGGGTTGGCGAAGATATACAGAGTAATTCAGAAAGGTCAGAGCCGTATCAGCCCAAGACTCGGGATGCAATATTTATGGCCTGGGCCGTTGCAATATGTGGGGTTATCCAGGCAGGATGGTATCTCAGCGCACAGAATTCCTCGGCAATGTGGTGAGATAGCCTGGAATGAGCTGAGGTCAACAGCGTTACCGTGTCCTTCGAACAGTGTCAGATCGCACTGCGGGTTCGACAATTCTCATTTGTGACTGTAATCAGCATTGTGGTCCATCTCGTTGATCCGGAATCGAACATGATCGTGGCCAGCGAACGGACGATCCAGTCCCTGCTGAGTCAGCGGGTAGTGCAAGTGATTTACCGCCTTCCAATGACGTCGTGTAGATTCTGATGCCCCAGGCAGATAACAATCCGCAAACAGGTCAAACAGCGGGTAAACAGGGTGAGAGTTCCAGTACTTTCTAGAGCGGATCATCAGCAGTCACTGGTTGGTATTAGTAGTACGTACGAGTATTACTAGTAATCTTCCCTTATTCACCAAACACGCTTAGTCTGAACTTCTTCAGCTTCCAACTGACCCTTCACGATATCATTCCCTTCCACTGTCCAATATACCCCTCCTCCCATCTTCACTTCCTACTTGCATAAAACTCCCGTTTCACACCTCACTTTCATAATGCCTGAGCTTTCCAAGGTCCACCCTGAAGGTACGTAATTCTGCAGGCTCCCCCTCTTACCTTTCCCCGCTTTGCTGGAAGTTATGCCAACTTATCCTTCCCACCTTACTTTCTGTATCAGTCTTTTTCTCTTCTCTAGAAGAACGAGAATGGAGCAGAAAGAGATAAAAGGCTTTTCTTCGCGCTAACTCATGCTTTTCTTCTTTCCTAATGGGATCGAGGCTCGCTAACATGTGGTAACCCTCCAGTCACATGGGCCCAGCGCTCGTCTGCCGACGACGCTGCGCGCAATTACCTTTATGTGAACATCAAAGCTCCCGATGTAGATCGCAAAGAAGCCACCCTCAAGATTACCCCCACCAATGTCACATTCGCCGGTGATTCCAAGAAGGGTGTTCGCTATGAAGTCTCCCTGGACTTGTACGCTGAGATCGACCCCGAGAACTCCAAGGTTAACCACAGTGACCGTGAGGTCGAGCTGGTCCTGCGTAAGAAGGAGCTGAAGGAGGAATACTGGCCCCGTCTTCTGAAGGACAGCCAGAAGGTCCACTTCCTCAAGACCGACTTCGATAAGGTATGGAACGTGACCTCGTTCACCAACGCGAATTCGTGCGATGCTGATAATTGTACAGTGGGTCGATGAGGATGAGCAGGATGAGGCTCCTGAGGAAGACTATGCGAACAACTTCGGCGGCCTCGATGCCCTCGGCGGCGGCGAGGGCGGTGGTCTCGGAAACATTGACTTCTCGAAGCTTGGTGCAGGCCTTGAGGGAATGGGTGGCGCTGCTGGTCTTGGTGCCGAAGGTGCTGAGGGCGAGTCGGTAGGTTCTTTCAATCTCGCAGGCAAAGTTGTCAACGTCAAACGATTGCAATCGCTGACTAGTTATTCCAGGATGACGAGGAGATGCCCGAGCTTGAGGAGGCTGACAAGGATGCTGGGGAGTCGGCTAAGTCCTCTAAGATCCAGGAGGTCTCTTAATTATATGCAAAAAATTATTTGAAACAGGCTTGATCCATGATATTGGTGACGACTTAAAATAAGAATCAATGAGTTGTATGAGATGATCAGAGATACTACCTATTGCGTTGAGGTGTGCACTACAGTATGTGCGAGATTAAGAGTTTAGGAGCTTGAATGTTCGGGGTAATGTACGCATCGATTACTCGGAAGTTGTAAACTTACTGGTACCTACTCTTTATGCCTGAGATGCCGAGATAGTGCAGGATATGTAATTGAGGTTAATTTTTTCAATCCGGAGTGCGTACCATGGATAAGATAACTAAAGTATCAACCTGTCCAAAAGCAAAAGAAGGAATCTCTGTACGTCTTCTGTGAAGTTGGTATTCCTCAGCGTTAGCAACTTGTCTTTTCTTTGTCTCTTTGTTTGTCGAATCCCAGGAAAGAGTCATTTGGGAACACCACAGAACCTTTGTCCGAATCTCGAACAGGGGGCAACCACACCGTCTCATTTATTTATTGACACATAACAATGAGCCCTTGTAGAAGACTGTCAATCGATCCATCTCCACGTGTGGTGTTGGTATAGTGGATAGTATCTACTACAACATACAAGCCTAAATCAACCAACCGCCAACATCAGCATTTTGATCCAACTCATAGAGACATACATACGTAACACATACATCTTGTCCCTTCAGACCACCCCAATTCGGATATCCCACCCCATGGCACCTTCGAAAAAAGAACCTCAAAGCCGTTTTGAATATGGCAAGCCGCGTCATGGCACCATCAACTCATGATTTGATCGAAACTTGTCTTCATAGAGCTCCGAAACCCTTTATATAGACGAGTCTATATATGATCCTGCTTTTCTAGCTGGTTGGCTTACCATGCAAAATCAAGTATTACAATTTAGAGTGATCTCAACATGGATAGTGAGCATAAGTATATCACTACCTTATTGGGGCAATGCTAACCCTAAGTAATAGGTAACATATCTGAGCCCCAAAACATATACGAAAAAGAAGGCCACACTGTATGGAGAGTCAATGAAAAAATAGAAAAATGCGGGGAAAATCTCAGTATCTACGAGGCTCTTACGCTCATCTTCATCAATGACAATACAAACATCCCCGTTCCAAAAGTCCGTGGCATTCAGTATGAAGATGGCACAACACTCCACATGCGCTATGATGAAGCAGGAAAATCAACCAACATCTGCTATGAAGACGGTAAAGTATACGAGGTCAACTACAATGGACAAGGAAGACCAACTTATACCCCCTACGGGAATCATGGGGTAGTCAACATAACCATGGACTTTGTGGAGGGCGATACACTTGAAAACGTGTGGAAGGACTTCACTCATGACCAGAAAGAGGTTCTCGCTGAGGACTTGAAGCGGTATGTCTCTGAGCTCCGTAAGCTTAAGGGTGAAAAGATTGCGGCCCTGAATGATGGAAAGGTGAGAGTCCTAAGCGGTTCCCCAGATGTCCAAGAGGGCGGGCCATTTGAGTCTAGAGAGGAATTCAACCAGTTTCTGGAATTTATTGGTGTGGATACGATGCTGCACGCGTCACAAGATGACAATTTGGATACAATGCCGCATGCTTCGCAAGATGACAATTCATCATCGAGCGGCTATTCATCAAAGGATAAGGATGCACCACAGGGGCGCGAGGAGTTTGTTTTCAGCCATGGCGATATTTTACCAAGAAATATCCTTGTCAATGATCAGGGAAAGGTCACTGCTCTTGTAGACTGGGAGTTCGCCGGGTATTTCCCCATATATTGGGAGTATAGCAGGGCAAGTCGCGAGTCTAGAGATTGGAAAATTTTTCTTCTTTTAGGGGTTTTTCCTGACAAAGGGGACTGGGGACATACGGAGGTGAAGGCTTCGAATATCAGGTCGTAACTGCTAGTGGTCCGGTATTAAAGCTGCTAGGACTTCTGTGTTGTAGTTATGGACCTTCTGGGTGCTAGTTAATCGGGAGAAGGCAGAAATATATATCACGGTGATGTACGGAGTAAACTTATACCTATCATATAAGTATTTTCAGGCAAGAGGAGATTACACACAGTAGTACATCAAATATGGTTCAGTATTGGTAGTTCTACTAGTAGGTTTATGTTTAGAAGATATACAGCAGAGAATGTTGGATGTTGTTCTATAGGTCTACTCTCTCTGTATCGGGCAGTAAAAGTGAGATGCAGTGGAATACCTGTCTGATGACCTCATTAATTTGCTAATAGTTTACTGAAAAGATATTAGTCAGTCTTGGCCGTATTTCTATTACTCGAAAAGATGAAAATCGATTTGGTAGCATGCAAGAAAAAGAATGGTGGACAAGAAACCTTAGTAAGTGCATTCAATCGCAGGGCAAAAGATCTGTTGGCGGTGCCGCCACAAGACGGAAACCCACACCTCGAAAATGTGGAGGAAGAACATATCCTTCAACTCACCGAAAAGAAAGATCTCCTGCTGACCACCACGATCGTTTCCCTCTCGTCTGTGTAACCGCGAGAGGTGTTCTTTTGCTCTTATCTTTCTTCCTTTCATTTTTAGTATTTCTTTCGGGCATCCGGCTTTGTTGTTTTCACAGCCTCCGCCCTAGCATCCCCCACCAACGGTTTTCGACCCGTCGACTGTGGGAGGTTCGTTTCGATCCAACACCACCGCCACTGCTAGACAGGCGCGCGCCATCTATCCTTATCTGGTCGGATATTATCTATAGAGAGAATTAGAAAAGGAAAACCGCCATCATGCCTCCTAAGAAGCAGAGCAATGAGCCTAAGAAGAAGAAGGCCTCGGTCGAGGACAAGGTTTGTCACCCCCGATCGCGTGATCTTATTAACGTCGCTAACGTATATTTATTTGAACAGACCTTTGGTATGAAGAACGTATGTAGTGCTCTCCCGACAGCATATTATCTCCCCCTTTCAACACCCTCGACGGCCGTCCGAGAGAGAAATCGCCACTGACAGCAAAATCTTTCATCCTACAGAAAAAAGGTGCTCAGGCCAAGAAACAGATCGAACAATTAAGAACCCAGGAGAAATCGAACAAATCCGCCGATGCGAAGCGGAAAGAGGCCGAGAAGGCCCGTCGTGAGGCTGAAAAGAAGGCCGCCGATCAAGCGAAGAAGGAGGCGGCTGAGCTGTTCAAGCCTGTGCAGGTGCAGAAGATTCCCTTCGGTGTGGATCCTAAGACCGTCCTGTGTGTCTTCTTCAAGCAGGGCAATTGCGAGAAGGGAAAGAAGTGCAAGTTCAGTCACGATCCGAATGTGGAGCGCAAGGCTGCTAAGAAGGATCTGTACACCGATTCCCGAGACGTGAAGGCCACGGAAGAGGAGACTAAGAAGAAGGATACGATGGACGACTGGGATGAAGAGAAGCTGCGCAATGTTGTCCTCAGCAAGCACGGAAACCCGAAGACGACGACCGATAAGGTCTGCAAGTTCTTCATTGAGGCGGTCGAGAACCAGAAGTACGGTTGGTTCTGGGTCTGTCCCAATGGAGGTGACGCCTGCAAGTATAAGCATAGTTTGCCCCCTGGGTATGTGGCGCCGTTGTCTTCACACTGTTTTTGATTGATACTGATTGGCCTCAACAGATTCGTCCTGAAGACGAAGGAGCAGCGTGCGGCTGAGAAGGCCCTGATGGACAAGTCTCCGCTCAACACCCTGACACTGGAGGACTGGCTTGAAAGCGAACGACACAAGCTCACGGGCAACCTGACGCCGGTCACCCCTCAAACATTCGCAGAGTGGAAGAAGCAGCGTCTCGACAAGAAGCAAGCCGAAGAACAAGCCCGCAAGGCCAAGGAAGCCACTGGACGAACATTGTTTGAGAGCGGTAACTGGCGTGCCGAGGATGAGAGCAGCGATGAGGAGGAGGACGACGATACCTTCAACCTGGCTGCCCTCCGCAAGGAGACTGAGAGGATCCGGGAACAGAAGGAAGAAGAACGACTGGCGAGGCTGCATGGGACACCGGTACCGATTTCGAACGACGAAACCATTGCACAGGAGGGTGAAGGCTGAGCGTGTGCGATACCCCCAAGAAACTGCGACTCCTGGGCTTTCGGGCAGCGCCCCCACCCTGGAATCGGTGAACCAGGCCTTAGTCCGGGCCCGCAGTGTTGATCTCCTGGATGATAGATACAGTGTTGTTTATTACCGAGTACTCACTTGTATTGGTCTCCTCGACTGAGGGCTGCGGTTAACGTGTGACGTTTTGTGTGTCATCTTTGATCGTGAACTCCGGCCCAGCTGGATTCATGTCCAAAGGTTCTAGAAGACAACAGCCGCGTACACAAGATTGAGATAGATCGAGTGTCGTGCATTCGTGGCGGAGTGAAGGACACCATTTGTTATGCCAGATTTTGTACGTAAAAAAGAACGTTCGTTGATATAATGAACTTAGCGTTTTCTTTTTCTATTTTTGCCCTAGAGGTACAATGATTTATGCACTTCTTGATGTTAGACTGGAAAGTCTACCTGCGGTCCCATTGACATGGGATTTAGATGCTGTATAGAGGAGATTTCAGATCAAACCTAAACATATTTACAATCAACCCTAACACATCCATGACATCTACAACGAAGCCCTCTCGCCAACCAACTTATTACCCACCATCAAATTCACAATATCCCCCGCCACTCCGTATGACAACTCAAAGCCTCTCCCCCCAGCCCCATAAGCATGGACCACAAACCGACCATCCCCAACCTTCTCCGCCTCAATCCTCATCCCACCCTCTCTAGCCGGTCTCCTACCTACAATATCCCGAATCACATCAAACTTCCCCTCACTCCCCGGCGCAAACGGGAACCACTTGGCCGCGTTGGCAAGCAACTTCTCCCTCGTCTCCACCGACGGATTGGGATCATAATCGCGCGGCTGCTTCGTGCCCCCAATAATGGTGCCGCCGGACAAGGGACGCGGGATACAAAACGACCAAGAGCCATCAGCATTCTGCCTCGTCACCGTCTGACTGCAAGGATTCCGCACGAGACACGTTTGCCCTAGACACATCGTTAACACACCACATCACACCAAATAAACCGAGATAGCAAAAGACCAGGACAGAGAAGAAAAAGAGAGTGAAAACAAACCCCGAATAATAAACGCCCTCTCATCCCCAAACCCCAATCCCGAACAATTGACCACGGTCCTCACATTCGGGGCCAAATAAAACGCTTCCCTCGGATCCATGACCGTATATTCCCTCGTAACCCCGCCACCAAGCACAAACTTCCTTAGAAGATACGCACAATACACCGGCGAATTAACCACAGCAGTCTCATATCGAGCTCCCCATTTCACCCCGTCGGGATATTCGTCTTTCCCTAGGATCCTGAACCCGTCAAGATGACCGTAGCATTCTTGGATGGTTTTCTCGTCGAGATATTCGGAAGGTGGGTTCTCGAGGTGTTCGATTCCTTCTATGATTGCTACGCCTGAGGAGAGGTCGCTTTTTGCCAATTGTTTGAGGTAGGTGTAGGTTTGTTTGGCTTGGGTTTCTTCGCGGAGGGCTTGTGGTGTTGAACCTGGGACGGGGCGGTAGTGTGCGCCGGCCCACGGGGAGGCGTAGTTTAGGGATGTGGTGTTGGGGAAGTCGCGGGCTATGAGCTGGATGGTTTGGTTGCGGTGGAGGGTTTCTTGGATGCGGAGGGCGGTTGTGAGGCCGATTACTCCGGCGCTTTTTTGGAGTTAGTTTTGGAGGTTGGATTTGATGATTGGGGATATGAGGGTGGCATGACGTACCCGATTACTAGGATGGTTTCTTTCTCGGGCATCTTGATTTTGGGTTGGTTGTTTGGGGAGTTGGATTAGATTGTATTGTTAGTTCAATCGAGAGGTGTATATAGATAGGGTCATGGATGAAGGTAAGGCTGACCCCGCATGTATAATTATGGGGTATTTATTGATGTTCACTGTTGTCTAGATCCTGGAAAAATGCCGCAGTTGAGTCATCTTCTTGCTTATCTATACCATCTCCACTCTTCGTATACCAATGGTATCAAAGTATTATCATTGAAGTCGTATACAGCCCTGCTAGTTACATCTAGTGTCCTCCGTAGCTGTGTCCTGAAACCGCTCCTCCGCTGAGAATCCAAGCGAGTCCGCGGGTATTGGATTGATGATGGATTCCTCCGATGAAGATCTGCCGGTATCGCAGTATTGGATCGGATTTGTAATATCCTTGTCCAACCGTCCCAATCAGATGTAGATTCCGTAGTTGTCAACACGAGATATTCTATACCCTTGCGTACGCTCACTCAAAGTGGTCGGGCAGTCTCTCAATGACGTATTTCGCTCTTGCGACCTTCATGATCGGAACACCGGGAATCTTGCGAATACGGCGAACCAGGTCTTTATCGTTCGTCGCCACGATGTAGATTCTGTGTTTTGTGATCTTCGACCAGTTAGACCATGCCATCCCATAACTTTCGAACTCTCAAAAACTCACCCGATCAACTAAACAGTCATCAGCATAGGTACCGGGATGATCACACCGCACGCGCGCCCATCTCGGATCCTTGGCCACCCTCAACGCCAACCGGAACTTATCGCCCAACTTCTCCAATTCCGCAATTGTACAATCCGTAAACGTCGGGATGCATTTCGCATATAGCCTGTCGACAATCAGCCATCGCCACCTCACCACTCCGTAGCATATCCACTCACAGGTCCATCATAGACTTCAGCATATCCGTCTTCGCACGAATAGAATGGGAGACAAAGTTGGTATCCACCAGCACATGGTAAGGAGGTCCGAGGGCCGTGTTGGCGGCGAAGAACATATTCGACGGAGCTTGGGGAATTGCCCGGACTACCTCGTCGCCTTTGGGCTTGTCTTGTTTCGGGGCGTTGTTGTCTTTCTTGGCGCGGTCATCGTGCTTTTTGATCGCCCGTTTGACCTGGTTCAATATCTTATATTAGTTTTTGTGATTCTCCGTGGTTTGATAAGGCGGTTGGAATTGCGCACCTGGGCGAACTTGCGAGTTTTCTTCTGGACACCCATTTTGAGCGATGATAATTAATAGAGATACGGAATTGGGGTATATAGAGGAGGAAGATGCGATTCAATAAGGTATATGACAATCATTAAATCATTAGCACTGGGCTGTTGGTTGGATGCTGTCGGCTTTTCACTTTCATCGCCGTTGAAAATGTCGATCGGACCGATGTTTTGCCGGCATTATCTTATCGGGGTCCTGACACCTTGGGAGTAAGGCATTAATGTCCTTCCCCACTAATTCCTCAGGCAGTAAGGTACAGCCAAGCAAATGAAGTCCGCATAGCTTCAAGTTCCCCCTCCATAATGTCGTTTAGTCCCTTGAAAACCAATCTTGGAATTTATTCTTTTGAAAATATCCGTCGGAAAGCTCCGGTAAACACCTTATTACGCACACATGGCTCTATATGATACTTCTAATTGCGAGGAGTGGTTCGTGACTTAGGGCCTCCGAAGGTGTATCGATTCAAACTCGAGGCAAAACACGGCCAAATACATGTTCTGCAGTGGCTACGGTACCTTGATATTATTAGATGAATGTAACAAAGTGGCGGTCTATCCAAAGTCGGATATTGTTACTATGAACGAGTTGTTTTGGTCCCTTCGGAGGCTACTCCTACTAGCGCTTTTCAACAAAACCACCGAGGTCAACCGGAGTACTCGCTAGATTCATGCTAGCGCTTTAGTGCCAAATCAGGTACCAGGCAGGCTACTAGGAGCCCTGTTGCCTGTGGGCATCGTAAACTATAAGTGAGGTAGATCTGGCTTGCCGTTACTTCCGCCTGCTGTACGGCATACACTTCGCAATGCAAAGCCTCATATCACTTCCTCCTGAGATTCTCCACCAGATCATCCGCGGCGTAGAGCCGGAGTCACTCAAAGCGCTACGGCAGGTATGCCGATCCCTAGGCGAGATCGGCAAAGAGCACCTTTTTAAGTCCATTACTGTTTATGCAACAGAGGAGAGCTGCGACAGATTCGTTGACTTCCTTGAAAATGAAGACGGTGATTGTATACAATCGGTGACGAAAGTCTATCTCGACCTACGTGAGTTTGAAGGCGTCAGTTACCCTTCCCTTTATGTTAGGCACGGGAACTAACATCTGAACCCAGCTTTATAGTTATGATACATACAACGATGAGACCAGGAATGAGCCTATCGAGAAGGAATTTCGCAAATTCGTAAGGCTGTTTCCTCGTCTTCAGGAGCTTCCACGACTCCGGAGTGTTATACTTCGCTTCCACCCCGACTGTAGTGAAGATGGAGATTCAGACGTTCCTCACACGCTTGGACTCCGCTCAGCCGTGATGAAAGAGTTTTTGTCGGCTATTACAGCGCTGCCTCAGCTGCCACGGGAACTCGCCATTCGAGACCTGCAGAATGTGAACGAGAGCAATTCAGACGAGGTGGAGAGAATTGAGAAGGTCTTGCAGAATTTGCGCTCGCTCCGTCTGAATATCGCCAATCCGCACAACGAGGGAAACCCAGAGTGTGACTTATACGTTCGTACTTCTCAACGCCAACTACCACAAGCTAATTTGCTGCCAATAGCACGACGAAATTCACACTTTCTTTTCCGCACTACCGTCCTTCTGGCTGAAGCCCGCTCTCCAGAATTTAGAACACCTCACCATTTACTCTAGCCATTACTTTGGCTACTACCCGAAGTTGGATCTCCGTGGTGTACATTTCCCCCGACTGAGGACTCTCGCACTTGGAAATTATACTTTCGTCCACGACTCCCAGCTAGACTGGATTCTCAGTCACCGCGACACTCTCACAGAACTATACCTGGACGACTGCACCATCCTCTGGGTAGTAGCACCCTTCGATAAAGATAAAGAAAGGACCTACCTGGACCCGGATAGTTACACCACCCATCCTGGATTGGTGGGACACGGCTATGCAACCTACGACAAACGCTGGCACCACTATTTCAAAACTTTACAAGAACTATCGCACCTCCGGCATTTCCGATACGGACATTCTGAGTATTGGTCGGGTGATGAAAGCACGCCATTCGAGTGCGAGACCGAGATCATCATCGGGATGCACAAAGAAAGCTACCTGACCTTTACTTCAGAATGCTATTCGCCAGAATTATCCTATTATTATGGCACTGGGCGCAGTATGAAGAGGGTGGATGAAGGGCCTCTGCCATGGATAGAGGAGGATCAGACGAGTTTGGAGGAGCTCCTTGTGAAGATTGGTCAAAAATATGTGATCGATGAGGCGACAGAGGATCAAATCGATCGTGCGCGGTATCTCGGACAACCGAGACTATAAAACTGGGACGAATATTGCACTTTTTGCAACTACATATCTTCCATATCCACGTAATGTATTTCCAGATACGAAGCTCTGTACCAGGGAAGAACCCCCCTTGTTCCTGCGAGATCTACGTACAACTCCTAGTTCCGAGTTCGACGTGTCGGACATATCCCGGAACAATCCAGACCAATCACCAGCACAGCCTTCGTCAAGTAAGACCCAATTAACAATTCATGAACCAACTTTGAGATTCACCTAGTTCCGACTGAATGCGTCATCGTGTTCGTGGAATATCAGGAAGATCACGGCATTCATGAACCAGTCTCCAGCCAAGCCCGAGAATCCGCGTACATGGACAAGGAACAACCCCTTACCAATCGGATTGTTTCTCTCCCGTGCCGAACCTATGCCCTACTTCCTAGTTGTACGAGGGCTGTGTTTCCCCGGAGAACCCAAACAGGAGCTCAGGCCTCTGTTATGAAAGGATTGTCTGGACTGAGTTACGTAAATATTTCTCAAATATATCTTCGAGGTGCATAGTAGACTGTCAAGGGTCTCCAATTGGAGTTTTTGGCGTGGGAACTTGTGTTCTGTAGCGAGCTTTGGGTTCTGAGGATGGGGTATGGTTCGATACTTTGTGATACTAGAGGTTATATCTGGGTCATATAATATCTATAATATGTGATGTTAGAAGAGCTGTCCCTGTCAGAAATAGAAAGACAGAATAGCTCCGAAAATGAATATATTCCCCAAAGGGTGGCCAACACAAGCTGCATTGCGTAAGATACCGATCTGGGCCAACAACATGCATCCATCGTGTTCAACGCGTTCAAACTGAAAGCTACCCAACAATGTACAGGGGAACCTCTCCTCTACGAATCACAAGATACTCCATTGCGAAAATAGCTACTCTTGAACGCGTAATCGAGACACCGGAGCTCTACGAGCTACCCAGCAGCTCCCTGACAAGGTCAGAGCACATACACTCGATCTCGAAGATAAATAGCCCCCTTCTTCCCCCCGAACTGAGTCTACATCCCACAACAACATCCTCATCCTCATCCCCTCCAATCCCTCCAAAGCAACTCCGATCAATCCCCTCCGAATCATCCCCAAGATGAAGCTCCCCGCCTCCCTGATCCTCCTTCTCCTTGGTGGTGCCATTGCGGCTCCTACCGTAAGTTATCCCCTACTCAACTCTACGATCTACATTTATCTAACTCTAGTATAGGACCTCGGAGGCAAAGAACCGGAGTACGAAGTCTGCCACCTCCCCCCGGACCACAAGGGCAAAGTCCATCTCGGCGAAGATGGCGTCCTCCGGGAATTCGACCTCGAGAAGAAGGTCACTGCCTTCTGGCCCCTCGGCCCCAAGCAGATCAAGGAGTTCCATGACCGCTTCCCCAAGGAGGAGCGCGAGAAGCTGCACAAGGCGTTTGAGGGTGTTGATGGCTGGAATGTAAAGGATATCGAGAAACTTCTGTATCCCGATGAGAAGTACTGGCCTGAGTTTGAGGAGGAGGAAGAGGAGAAGAAGGAGAAGAAAGAGAAATATCGACGTGGAGATGGGGGATGGTGGGAGAAGGATGAACACGAGAAAGAGGGACATGAGAAGGAGGGCCATGAGAAGGAGGAATATGAGAAAGAGGGTCATGAAAAGGAGGACCATGAGAAGGAGAAGTGGGAGAAGGAGGCGGAAGAAAAAGAAAGGGAGAAACATGAGAAGGATGAGAAGGAGAAATATGAAAAGGAGAAGCATGAGAAGCATGAGAAGGACGAGAAGGAGAAGTGGGAGAAAGAAAAGCACGAAGAGGGAGAGAAGGAGAAGGAGGGACATGGAAAGGAAGATTGGGAGAAAGAGAAGGCAGAGAAGGAAAAGAAGGAACGAGAGAGGCTAGAGAAGGAGAAGTATGAGAAGGAGAAGGCAGAAAAGGAAAGACAAAAGCACGAGAAGGCAGAGGCAGAAGAGAGACACAGACAAGAGGAGCAGAGGGAGAGAGAAAGGGCGAAGCATGAGAAGGAAGAGAAGGAGCACAAGGGATTCGAAAAGGAAGAGATAGAAAGACAGAAGGAAGAGAAGGAAAAACAGGAGCATGAGAAGGAGAGACAGAGGGAAGAGATTGAAAGACAGAAGCACGAGAAGGAAGAGAAGGAGAAATGGGGAAAAGAAAAGAATGAGAAGGAGTATGAGAAGGAGTATGAGAAGGAGGAGTATGGAAAGGAGGAGAAGAAGGAGCATGAAGAGAAGCCAGGATGGCCCCAATGGCCCAAGTGGCCCAAGAAGGAAGAGTACGAGAGGGAGCATGAGAAGGAAAAGGATTGCTAGAAGCATGGTGAGTGAGAAAACCAGGGCTGCCATTACGGTGCGAAGTCTTGGGGTTATGAAAAAGAGGCCCTGTCATTACTGAGCGATGCTTACAGTCCTTGAGCATAGTTTGAGACCTCCTTGTGCCTCTTTTGAAGTGTGATTTGGTTTGGTGGGCACAAGCAGTTGGTCAATTTGTTGGAGCTTATGACTTTCGGTTTTTCTTCAATTCGTTCGCTTGGTCACTCATTTGGCTTTGTGCCTTTTTGTTCGGAATCTTGTCAACTACGATTCCCACACTCCTAATAGGTTTCTTGAGCACTATCGAATCTAGTTTATGTTCTCTCCCAAAATATGATCTGTTACCTTGGTGTCTAACATGTCATTCGTAGTATATAAGAAGCAATGCAGGAGCCATGGTCTGCCGTTTATGAGATCAATATGTTCGCCTCTTCAAGGTTCCGCCTAGCGGTTTCAGGGAGTCGCATCCAAACCCATAACAAGCCCAAAATTGTAACCGCAGCAAAGAGCCAGAATGTTCCCTCTGGCCGGAGTCCATCCTCTAGCAACATGGACGGAACAGCCTAAGCTTTTGTTAGCCATCTAGATGCGGTTCCGATGTTGAAGGACTGTACCTTAGATAGGCCATATCGATTGGCGAAATGGAAGCACATGAGTACACTAGACCCTACTGTTCTCACGGATAGTGGGAAAATCTCCGCGTTTATGAGATACTGAATCGAGTTCCATCCAAGGGCCCAGCCCACCCCCGTGAGATAGAGACAGATGATGGCAACGATGGCTGCATCGTGCTCTGGTTTTGAGTGGATGGAACGGGTGGATGGCAATGCCACGGTTAGATAGATGGCAATGTAAAGCATAGCGATGAATTGAATGATGATTCCTGTAATCAGAGGGCGTTTTCGTCCGGTATAATCAATCAGAAATATGGTGCAGATAAGCGATGCGGCAAACTTGACGGCGCCTAAAATGGCGGTGCACAACAGCTTCTGAGACTGACCGGTTTCCCCGAGAAGCGAGAAGAGCTTCGGGGCATAAGCTGCATAATCGATGGTTATTGTTGATTTCTAACTCTTCTGGCTCAACACTCACTGGTAACGGAAGTAGCACCTGACCACTGGCTTAGGAGCTGAGTGATCGCTAAAAATGCCAATCTTGCTAGGTTGGATTTGTCTGCGACAAGTTGCTTTAGACCCCTCCCCAAGCGCTGGATGCTCGTCCCTGCTGGTGTGTCTCCCAATTGATTAAGAATACCTTCGAATTCCTTCTGAATGCGTGGGTCGTGTATTGGTAAATCCCACAACCGACTTAGAGCCCGGGTACCCTCGGCAAAGCGTGCGGCTTTGCATAGATATCGGGGACTCTCCTCACAGGAAAATGATGAAAGCAGAAGAATGCCGGCAACTATTATCTGGATAGACTGTGGGATTATCCATTGCTTTGAGCTGTTGTTGGAGATGTGCATGGTTGTTCCCCAACTTGAGAAATACTAGAGTGATCACGTTAGTCACCGTGGTCTCCGTTGCAGATGGTAGGTGAATGCTAACTCCTATCATGATTCCCATGTACTCAGACGTAGCAAATGTGCAGACCATGAGCCCACGGAGTGACGGTGTAGCCACTTCAGAGAGATATATGGGTACAACAACTCCGGCTTGTCCAATACCCAACCCCATGATGAAGCGACCAGCATAGACCTGACCAATACTCCCCGCAGCTGTAATAACAATAGTTACTCCAGCTGCCCACATAACACACAGCTGCCTCATTGTCCACAGCATTCCGACGTGCTCACACATAACGAAGGCAAATATTGCTCCAGGAATACTTCCGATATGGACCATGGAGGTTATGTTGGAGAGCCGGTTGGCTTTCTCCGATGCACTGAGGTCGGCATCCTCAAGGTGGAACTCATGAATAAAGGACGGCTGAGCAACTGTGGTCGAGATGAGGCCCTCGTCCAGCCCTGGATATTGTCAAAGGGTACTCTTTTAGAGAACAACTATGTAGCCTACCTCGAGCCATCCCAAGGAGTCCGAAGGAAAAAACTGCACATAACAGCTTCACCGTCAACGTTCGAAGATAACCGATCTGCTTCATTTTGACAGTGATCGAACAGTTTCATTCTCTTTCTGCATTTCCCCTACGCCAGAATTATAAGCCAAGACTACGCTAGAGCTTTCATAATAATTTGCGCAGGAGAAGTGGAGCAAAAGGGGGGCCCGTGTCAGCCCTACAGTAGGGCTGAGTGGGAATGCCGTCAGGGGCATCAGATGTGATAGGACAGCCCCTTGGCATTAGATATCGCTAACTAATAATTTATTTGTCATTGGTCCAGCTCGTCATCCTCCAGGTTCTCAGTCGGCTGCCCCCACCAAACCAGCCAGGCAACAGCGATAAACGCCTTGCACAAAACTGCCGTCCAAAATGCCCCCATTAGTCCAACCGGGCTCTTGGCCCACAAACCCCCAAGCATCGTCCCAAACAAGAGACACACCACTGCCCCGCCACGTCTCCTGTTTTCCACACCATGTAACATCGACAAAGGAGGAAGCTCCGGACTGGAGAATAAGTCGCAGTACACACTTGTCAACACCACGCTAGTCAGACCATTGAACTGCAGGGCACGGCTCGTCACTGCTTGACCACTGCTCTGAAAAGCGACCAGCATCAATGGAACAATCACCTTCCAGGTTAGAGGGGAATCCCTAGAAGTTTGATGGGTAGTCACAATCGTAGCAGCCGCCGCTACGCAGAGCATCTGGATGGTAAAGGAAAGGCACAGCACCCAGCGCCTGCGAGGAGAGAACCGTCGATGAAAAGAGGCAAAGCAGAAGGAGCCCACACAAAAGCTGGCGATCGAGGTTAATGCTCTGAGCCAGCGAGTGCTCTCATCGACTCCCATGAGGCCGAGGCCTAGATAGACGGTGTTGCCGGTCTGCATGCTCACGAATGAGCCCCAGACAAAGACGGCGGAGCTGTCGAGTAGCCCAGTGATCACGTAGCAAAACAGCAGAATAAGGTCCCCATGGTTAGGATTAATGTCCGAGGTGAGATGGTTGATAAGCCTGTGGCGACGATAGTTCTGTAGTGGAGTACCCGAATCGTCATCGTTTCCTAGTAACCGGTCGGTTTCGCGTGGAGTGTGAGAAGCCATTGAGAATCAGACAGGGGAATCTTGGGTGGAAAACCAGCACAATTGACAACAAGGTATTATTTATCTTGCGCATCCGGGTTTCCGATTTTGTTCGCTTGGGTGTGGATCCGGTGGAAATTATCAGGAACGCGTCACTGGACTAAACAAGCTTTCTCCTCGGAGACTCCATATGAGATTAAATCAGGCAGCCACTATTGGAGTTCTCAGGCACTCATTAAATTCACATGACTCCATGCACCCTAATGCTAGTTGTATCTGGTGGTCACGTGTGAATGCTAGAGATTAGCATTTGCTCTCATCCATAGCTTCCTATTAATATATGAGTGGTCCGAACTTTTTCGTCTTCTTTTACATCGTCTATCTGGTGGTTACCTTACTATCTAATCACGGTAATATGGTCGTTGGTCTTCTGTGCCGCATAAGACTATCGTTGGACGACCTTGACCCACAAAAGAATATATAGCGAAACAACAAGAATAGTTGCTATGAAGTTTGGGCTGCCCTTCATAGAGCACAGGCATCTTGATATTCATAGAGCTGCCTCAAGCTCTAATAGTAATTATTTCTTCAAGAAACTGCATTACGTCGTGGCTTATCGATTTTGGCTCGGTCTTTTTGCGGTAACTCGGAACTACAATTTATTTCATATATAAAAAGTAGTCAAGTCGTAAGTAAAGGTTGGGTTGCAAGGCTAGAATCACCAGAGAAAATATGATTCGTTATTTATGCCCTGTGGCTAGCCAAGGCCTCATCCCCCGCCAGCCTTGCGCTGATCCTACAGAGAAGATGATGTGTACATTGTGCCCCACCTCAAATCCCCATCACTGTCAAGATCTGTATTTTGCTTTCTCTGGAAAGATAGATCCTTCTATGATAATATTAATACACGGAACTCTACATTCTACCTTAAAGCCGTGGTCAGAAAATGGGAATTACAAAACTCTCCCATGATGACTACACGATTGCCTGGATTTGCGCATTACCGCTGGAGATGGCGGCTGCCAAGGCGATGCTTGAGAAGACGCATGAATCCCTTCCCCAACCACAAGCGGACCAGAACTCCTATTCTCTTGGAGAAATGAGCGGCCATCATATTGTCCTTGTCTGTTTGCCCTCTGGAGTGTATGGAACCACATCTGCAGCCACGGTTCTCTCCCAAATGCTGTCAACATTCCCGTCTATAAAAGTCGGTCTGATGGTGGGGATTGGTGGGGGTGTACCCAGCGAAAGTGTCGATATTCGCCTTGGAGATATAGTGGTTAGTATACCATCAGGCTCCTCAGGTGGTGTGATACAGTATGATTACGGCAAGGCATTACCTGATGGGTGCTTTCAACATACCGGCTCACTTAATAGCCCCCCTCAAGTGCTGTTGAGTGCCGTCTCTCAGATGCGCAGCAATCATATGATTAAAGGATCTGAGATTTATGCCACTATCACGAATACCCTGGATAGTAATCGGTACATGGGAGAACATTTCTCACCGCCTGATAGAGACTTGCTGTTCAATGCGACATATCAACACCCAAAGAATAGCCTCGATTGCTCACAATGCGACCAGAACCAGGTGGTGAAACGCATATCACGAAATTCGCACGAGCCTCAAGTTCACTATGGCCTGATTGGATCTGGGAATCAAGTTATGAAGGACGCTAAAACACGAGACTCTCTTGCTCAAAAGCTAGGGATCCTGTGCTTCGAGATGGAGGCTGCTGGACTCATGAATCAGCTACCTTGCCTAGTGATTCGTGGTATTTGTGACTACTGTGACTCACACAAGCAGAAGGACTGGCAAGGCTACTCAGCACTGAGTGCATCCGCATATGCTAAGGTGCTCTTAACAGTTGTCCCTATCAGCAGCAGCAACAGAACTGGCGCAAGAAATCATATGCAATCAAACAAAGAGGCAAAGCGCAGTGAGGCACCCAGTTTTACATTTAATAGCTACGGTTCTGGACAGCAGTTCAATGCTACTGGGAATGTTCAGAACAACAACACAGAAAATGGCTACCAATTCTCCGTATCTAGCTTTCATGGGCCTAAGAAGTTCTTTCAGAATACTCGGGATGGGCATTCTCTTGAACCACGACGAAAGGATGTCCTGAAGAGACTAAATGTATCGAAATATCGAGATCAGAAAGATCGAAACCCCGTTCGAATACCAGGGACTTGTGAATGGTTTGTTACTCATCCGACTTTTAAAGCCTGGCAAGAGACCCAGACTTCACAGATGCTCTGGCTCACTGCAAATCCCGGAAGTGGAAAATCCGTGTTGGCAAAGTATCTGGCAGATTCAGTTCTCACAAGGCACGCTGGTCAAACAGTTGGATATTTCTTCTTCAAGGACGACTTCGAGGATCAGAGGAGCATTGTAAAGGCCTTATGTTGCATCCTTCACCAGCTCTTTTACCACAATCGCGATCTGCTCACTGAACGCATTATCGAGCAATTTGAGATGGATGAAAGGATTGTTGATTCATTTAGTGATCTTTGGAACGTCCTCATCGGCGCTGCGAAGCAAAGGGATACTGCAGAGATCATTTGTCTGCTAGACGCCTTCAATGAATGTGAACCGGATGGGCGGTCCCAACTCACTGGGGCACTCGAAAGGCTTTACACTGATGAAAGTCGGCATAATTTCAATCTAAAGTTTCTTATCACTAGTCGCCCTTATGATGACATCAGGCAAGGATTTCAGTATATACAGATGGAAGGGCAACCTTTGATTCATCTCAGTGGGGAAAATACTGAAGAAATGGAGGATATCTCCCTTGAGATCGAAATTTTCATCAAAGCAAGGGTTGAAAGAATTGGCGCCCGACTCAAGCTCACGGAAGAGGAAAAGTCTATCCTACTCAAGAGAGTCACACGTGTTCCCAACCCCACATATCTCTGGGTCAACCTTACTCTAAATATAATTGAGAGTATTGAGGATATCGACAAGAAAAGAATAATCAGCGCTACGTCTGACCTCCCCAAGACCGTGGATGATGCCTATGAACGAATCTTATCTCGAAGCGAAGACTGTCAAAAGGCCAGAAAATTACTTCATATCGTGGTCGGTGCGACACGGCCCTTAACGCTCCAAGAAATGAACCTCGCCTTAACCTTAAGTGAAGAACACCGGTCATATGGGGATCTTGACCTCAAATCAGAAGACCGTATTCGTGAAAATATCCGGGACCTCTGCGGACTGTTTATTACTGTTGTAGAAGGTAAAATCTACCTCCTTCATCAAACGGCGAGAGAGTTTTTGATTGAAAAGAATAAACCCCCGATCCAGGGGAATACATCCGACAGCAAACTTCCCGTGCTTCATCACGCTGCCCAGGGAAACCGATTCCGAGATACCCATAAACGAAGCAATGATAGCATTCAAAGCCTCTCATGGAAACATTCATTAAAACTGCAAGAGTCTCATCGAATTATTTCAACAATCTGTATCCAGTACCTGCTGCTCTCCGATTTTGGGAAGGCCTTGCCTCGGGCAATAGACATAGGCGAGCTTACCGACACCTATATCTTTCTCGACTACTCTGCCAAATCTTGGGCCACTCATTTTCTGGAAGCGAATGATGAGACTGACAATATAAAACAATCTCTTGTCACAATCTGCGATCTGATTGAAGATCGCTGTCCAGCTTGGTTCCAAGTTTATTGGGCGTCATTGGGCACAGACTTCCCGATTGGTTTCAACAGTCTTATGATTGGAGCGTATTTTGGACTATTACCTGTAGTGCAACACTGGATTATGGATAAAACTGATGTTGACGCTAAGGACAAGGTATATGGCCGTTCGGCACTATCCTGGGCGTCTGGAAACGGCCATACTACTGTCATGAAGCTCTTGTTGAAAAGATCCTACAGAACCTGGAGGAAGATGGCCCAGGTTGATGCGCTTGACAGGCATCATAGGACACCTCTTTCGTGGGCTATCTTGAACGGTCAAGTGGAGGCTGTCAGTCTGTTGCTCAAGGCTGGAGCTGCAATTGACTTGGAAGATGATATCGGAGAGACGCCGTTCGAATATGCTATCTGCAGCGGGAATAATGGGGTATGGAATATCGTGAAGAAGAAAGGATCCCAGAATCATCATCTGTCCATCGACAAGATTCAAACCAAACTGCTCATTTCAGCCGCCGAAAAGGGCCATGAAGCGATAGTGGCACTCCTTCTCGAGAACAATGCAGATATAGAGTCGAGTGATGATAGGTATAGCCAAACACCACTTTCCTGGGCAGCTAGGAATGGTCATGAGGCAGTGGTGAGACTTCTGCTTGAGAATAAGGCAGATATACAGTCGAGGGATAAACTTGGCCGAACACCACTTTTCTGGGCGGCAGGGAAAGGCCATGAGGCAGTGGTAAGACTCCTGCTTGAGAATAGGGCAGATATAGAGTCGATGGCTGAAAACGGCCAAACACCACTTTTCTGGGCGGCAATGGAAGGCCATGCGGCGGTGGTGAGACTCCTGCTTGAGAATAGCGCAGATATAGAGTCGATGGATGAAAATGGCCAAACACCACTTTTCTGGGCAGCTAGGAATGGTCATGAAGAGGTGGTGGGGCTCTTGTCGAAGTACAGGAGTTGTACTTCTCTATGTCAAAACTTTGGGATATATTGACATATGGTGCTCTTAAGACTCGACTCCCACTTGATGCTTTGGCCCGTATCCTTTATATATCCGCAATGCCATATGCCTTGCACTAGATTGACTTTCTCCGATACGTGACGTGGCAACAGGCTCCAGTAGTTTAGTCCGCGTTTTTCGTTTAGATCTGCAATATTTCTTTCCTCACACTGCACCTGCCTTTCTGACGGCTAATCACCGAATACTCAAGCAGATATCTGCGCAATATTTACGCGTCATGAACAGGTCCCGCAGAAAGAACATAGGTGACCTAATGAGACTGAGACGAAGTATCAGGATACCAGCAGTTGGCTTAACTATTAATCGCTCTTGGAGGACATACATTGCTACTCGGCATACCATCTGGTCCAAGGCAGCGATTTTGATAGTTATGAAGTGCTTAGTTTCCTTTAAAAGCACTTGCTTCATTGGCTGGAAGCAATGGGCATAATGGGAATGATATCGCAGACCACCGATACTTTGGATACCGTAGCTGTAGCGATGAAGGCGAGTCTTTGAGTTGGCATACTGCTATATAATTAAGAACAGAGAAAAGGCCAAAACTTAAAAGTAAGACACGAAGCTCCGATGGTCTCTATACGATGCAAAACAATTTGCTTTGAGAAATATGGCAGTATCTGGTATTGCCCCATTGCACATTTACTCTTCTAGAAGTGCCTTTTCGCTCGTGGATTAATAATTGGGAAAATATTTCGAGGCGATATTCTCAGGATGACAATTGCATCGCTGATAAGGAAGTAACTATGGGATACAGAGTTTTATCTCTGCCCCAGTCAGGTCCATTCAAACTGTGAGATGCCAAAACAGAAGTTAAAGTAACTCATAGCAGGGACATAGCTATGGTGTTTTATGCAATAACCAGAAGATATGATGATTCGGCAAAGTCGGTCAATCTCGATCCGCATTACCGGAGCGAGTACTGGTAATGAAGAGGGGCTACTGATTGCTGAGCGATTATCCATCAATAATATGTATGGAGTTAAGGGAACAGCAGTCCATATCACCGGCTACATACAACTAAAGTAGTCGACTTCGTCGATGCTGCCTAGGTCCTATTCCTGATGCATATTGCAAATGAGTAAGTCTGAACATTCCGTCATATTCTTTTTGTACGAATTCTAGTTCATTTCTATTATAGTAGTGTCAATATCGGCTTAGTATAAGCCAGGCCCAAGGCCAAGAGGCCCAGCAGATGTTCCGTTAGTATGGAACGAAAGTAGCTGAGCGGCAATTGGCGTGCTTGCCGAACATCCTCCCTTGGCCCAACTACTTGGCTGACACTCCAGATCTGCTGGACAATCTTTGTCGTTACTGCAGAAAGCCCCTGCCTGGTCGGTCTTAAGCCAGCACCATGGATCTCCTGCTTTCCACTCTTCCTTGACGGGCTGAGAGGTCTTTGGATTGCATTTGCTCCAACATACTCCCTGTATACCATCCATTATAGCGCAACCACCGGAGTCTGGTTCTGGTATTGTACATCCACCTTGCGCCCAACTGCTTGGTTGACACTGGAATGTGGTTGGGCAGTCTGTCTGATGGTTGCAAAAGGCACCTACTCCACCATGTTCAAGCCAGCACCATGGATCGCCTTTTTCCCACCCACCGCCCACGGCCTTGCCAGTGATAGGGTCGCACTTATTCCAGCATACACCTTGTTTCTTCATCAGATCACAACCATCTGCAGAGGTAGGCGCTGGCTTTGCCGAGCTGGTAGTTTTAGTAGTGGTAGACGTGGTCGCTGAGGAGGTAGTGGAGTGGGATCCTGAGATGGAAGTTGGCTTGGCCGTTGGGAACACTGGCACGGCCACCGTGCCTGAATAGCTTGGAATAATGACCATGGGCACATCGTCTATTGTCGTGCTAACCTGCTCGTTGCCGCCCATATTCGGCACCTGGATAGTCGTGCCATCGACGTTGATGGTTCCTCTCGTTACCGTATACGGCTTGCCCCCGATGACGGTGATTTCCGGGATACTGGTAGTGATGGTAGAGGTCGTTCGTGGGGCATATCCATTGGCCCCCTGGTCGTCATAAGGATCGATCTTGACACCCGTCGGACAATACTTGCCCGTTGTCGTGGCCGAGTTAGTAACTGAGCATCCGGTGAAAGTGGCCGTCTTTGTGGTGGAGCAGCTGGTGTCAGAGCAAGTGACCCAGTAGTTGGTGGCTGTCTGCGCGGTGCACTCATCGCTGGAACTGCTACCGCAGTTCGAGGTACAGCGATGTCCGCAGCCGGGGCTATTGATATCCGTACAGGTGGGGAACGAGGCGTGGCTGGTAAAAGTGGTCGTTGGAAGGAATCGGTTGTTCCAAGAGACGTTGGTGTCTGCGTAACTCCACCGCCTGGTGTTATTGACTGGACAGAGACTGGAGGTAGGAAGAGTGTGGTGGAAGTACCGTCTGCCTCCAATGTGACGGGCTCCGGAGAATAACTGGGAGTCAGATAGAAGGAGAAGGGTCTCGTTTGACCGGAGCCGACAGACATATTGAAATATCTCATAGCCGTGGTGGTAACTACTCGCAGAATAATTAGCAATCGGCCATGGTAAAGACATTGGGGCACAGGGCATGACCATACTGGGGCTGGGGTAAACGGTCTTGATAGTGGTGGTTCCCAAGGTAATGGACGTAGCCACCGGAGATAAATAGATCGTCGTTGGGTTATTTAGGAGCAGGTCTGGCATTATCAGAGTGCAAGGCGGAATGCATCCGACAACCGGGGAAGGTTTCAGGAAGATGCCTGGATCTACATAGACCTCACCGGAGCCCTTGCCGTCACCCTCTCCACCAGACGTAGAGACGGCACATGCACCTTCAGGACAGTATCCATACTTGCAGGTGAACGCGCAAAGGGGTCCATAGACAGTTTCATCCATCCCTGGACCCGCTTCACCAACCTTATCTGTTGCTTCAGGGAGCGTGTGAAGAGCACCTTGGGCAGTACATGTACACGCATTGATAGGGCAGAACCCCAAGTTGCACGCGAAGTCACAAAGACCGGCGAGGTTACCTTCCCCTGTACCACCGATGCATGCTGGAGGTAGAAAGGGTGAGACAGTGGGAGTGGACAACGGTGCAGAGACGGTGTTACATACGGTGTCTAGGCAGAATCCATGAGGGCAGTCAAACGCGCAGAGACCACTATAGCTAACATCGAGTCCCGCCTGAGGGTAGCCCATGGGGCCGGTCGCATTGGGTGCCTCTCGCGGCTCCCCTTGAAGCTGGCAGTAACAGGCACCGAGAGGACAGTAGCCATATTTGCAACCAAACTCACATAGACCAGCAAAGCTATTGGCTCCGGTACCACTGATACATTTCTGCTTGAAAAGATTCGTTTCCAGTTTCGCATTGACACCTTCACTGGCACTGGCGCTGCCGACCTACAATTAGGTAGTTGTGGCAATATTAGACTGCCGGCTCAGCAATTCCACCCAATCCTCTTCGGTGAATATAGAGGACAACGCGAACCACATTCGGTGTGGAGCACCCACCCCTTCTGGAAAGCCTAAACCATCCATTCTGACACCATCCCAGAATACAAGGCCATATGGGCGAAAGACAGAGCTTTCCAGACCTTTAAGTGGTGAGATGGGATGCCTTTTACATAGCCACAAGCACAGCATACCCCTGGACGATCGTCCCGTTTTTAGGCTGTTGTCCAAGATTTCTAATCCGTCCATTTGCGAATCTATCACAGTTGTATAACACTGGCAACAATTGCTGTAATCCACTGAAGCCTTGGTAGATAGCAACCAGGGGTATACATTTTCACGTCCGCCTGCCTGTTGATCCAGTCAGTGAAGAAGAGTTGCTATCTGCTCCTCCTGGCCTTCGTTATTGCGTTTCCAAAGGACTTTCCCCCAAAGTCCTTCCACGTTGTTGTCCAGCAAAGCGCAGGTAATCTCATTGTCTTCTGTTACCAAGGGACATTCAATATGTGTCTTGCGCAGCTCGTAAAAAAGAACAATACATAAGAAACTACTGAGTAAACGTTGCTCCTCAGCCCATGTCGGTGGACCGATATCAACAGGAGTGTATGGTATACCCTGGGGGCGCCGGCTGTGATCAACTACCGGGCATGTGCTGTGATATCTAGCTTTTCGGGGTAAGTGCTCTACCTGCAGCCGGAGGCACCTTGTAATTGTAGAATGAAAATATGAGTGGACGAGACATCGCAATCGAACGATCAGGCGAAGAAGCCGACAAAGAATAGCCGAGCGTGTTAACAGGGATATTGCCTTAAGCATTGAAGGCCAATCACTGGGACGCTCTCGAACATAATGTAAAATGCCAAGGATATCTGTCTCGGACTCCTGCGTTGGGGTCCAAACAAGGATAATGAGCCGTATGGTATCCTGGACATGTGGCGCTAGACCCTTTTCGCGGACTGGATTGTCGATAATCGAATCCACGATCCGGGCAAATAGGTCATTGTTCTGGTGCAAGAATCCCGCCACTCCAGGTGACGCCTTGTAGAGGCTATACAGTGCGGGTAGACCGGGGAGGTCTGATAGGATCCTTTGCAGGACAAACCACGGAAGTCGTCCGAATGGATCAGAATCCATTTCTTTTGCTTTTGGCGTGGATATGAAAATGAGAGAGGAAGGTATCCGTTTGTAATCCCTGTTCAATGGCGAGTTATGTGATGGGGCCAGGAGTAGTTAAAAGATAATGAGAAGAACTCATAAAGGAAGGAGGCTCACTTTAATCTCCCACGGATGAGCGGAATCTGAACTATATGTGGGGATGCCAAGCCAGCTAGCCCCGGGACCATCCTTTCGCTTAAGTCCCTAGGGTAAATGGAAGTGAAACATCAACTCCAGCAGCGTAGCATCGTAGAATTTAGTGCCATTAGTACCAAGTAGACCCTTGGATCTGAGACTTTTGACCCCAACAAGTACCGTACGGCAAAAGAGCTGCATTCAGTAACTAATATCCGTCCGTTTAGCACTATTGTCGTTTGATTACCTCTCCAACGTCCTTGCTAACAGTGGCCCGCTATTAGACCTGGGAATATATTTGATATGGACCTACATAGTTGTCGACCGTTTCTCTTCCGACCAATCCGGCTTTTTCCTTCTTGCATCTTCCCCAACCTGTCCCAAAAACCACCTGTTTTGATCATGTTGTTGACAATTCCGCTTCTTCACCTGGCAGCCATTTTCGGCTCTTGGACTTTGGCGACGGCAACTGATTGCCTCTCGAAGCTGACTCACAACGAGTTTGCCTCATTCAATGGGGCGCCCATCACTTTCAAGTATGGATTACTCAACGCCACAGCCTGCGGACAGTACTGTGAAAGAGTGAAAGACTGTCAGGCATGGTCGTATGTTGAAGGAGGCGGTGAATGTGCTCTATATTCCTCTCCAGCGCTTTCCACGACCGCCATCCAACAATTTGCCCATGGACGTAGTTCCGACAGCCCCGCCGAGCAGAACTAGTAGATGGCAGCCCCTCTCGGGCTATCCTGGCGGAGAGTAGACAAATCACTATCTTTGAGCTCGGAACCGTGCCGAGGAATCATTCATATTGTATGTCCCTTCGCAACTTGAAATTTTTGGGCAGTACCTTTTGCGCAGGATGTTGACTCTCAACCATAGCTCCCCCTTCTGTATGCACTTTTGCGGAACAACCCATGGACTCGCTCGTTGCAGATGCTCTCTTGCGTATTTGCCCTTACACTTTCTTTCTCTTTTTCTCGGCATGGGATCCTACTCAATCGTATAGAACGCCTTAGCAATAGACGGTATGGTACTGGCCTTTTGTGTTGTGGGACCAGTCCTTGATATTAGCATCAGGTGCATCTATTACTAGAAGAATTGTTTATCTAGTGAAGCAAGTATTACCTCTGAGTTCAATGATCGTAACACAGTATATCTACGCCTGGTAGACACCACAGATAACAAGCAACAATATCTATCATGAATTTTGTTGCGTTGTCTCTTAGATTGGTATCGTACCGCGTGGGGATTCAACATAGCTTCATCCTCCCGGCCACTTGGCAAACCTTCATAATGACTGTCAATACCAGTAGTTGAGGTCTGTCCAACTGAACCATAATCATCTGCAAGTCGTGGAAGAGAGGAAAGCACGGGTAGGATGAGACAGCTTTATAGTTTTGAAAAGCTATCTGAGTATGATACAGATATGTATTCAGACTATCCATACATACTGCCGTAGATAGAGTATATATTATTAGTCTCTTACCAGTCGCAGATATATAAATTTTAATAGTATTGCTATCTTGATATTTATAACAATAAGGTGACAAGATAGTGCTCCGTAATTAGAACAATCTAGATAACATCTAAAATCATTCAGACATGGTTTGGTAGGCCAATTGCAGGCATTAATTCTGGATTGAACTTATTGTGTTTATAATTCCAAGCCTAACCTAGCCGAAGGCTACCGCTAGTATGTTGCCAGGAGAACACGAAGGATTGATGCCATATGAATCTGGATGGTATTCCTGGGAGTCATAAGATTTCTTGATCAACCATTCGCAATAAGTAACAGAACGAGCTGCTGTATAGCAAATGGGAAGAAGGGAGATATAGGGGGGCATGACCATCTGGCCATTGAGTGTTGTATCGTTGGAATAGATGCTTTCAGTCTCAAATAGGAAACGAACTCGTTTATACTTATATAATAGGAAGTTAAAGTTAAAAGGTACTATAGAGGAAGATGGATGGGAAACTGTGTATGAGGTTATCCTGTGGCTCTGATCAGTGGAGATGGTGCCACTACAGAATGATTGTCTCTCACTCATCACTACTGGTACCTTCAGCTAGCCACTCAACAATTTATATACACAGTTTACACAGGAGCTGACACTTGGCATGAGTATATTTGCAAAAAAAAAAAAAGAATTTGTAATCACATTGACATGTTACACCTGTGCAGGATTGTCAGGGGAAGGCCATCTGTGCGAGAATTGGAAGAGGGAGAATTGATACTGAGTCTGGCCTCCTCGAGATATAATACTCCGAAGATGTGCTTAATATTGCTCCATAGCCATCGCTCCTTAGATTCTCTATTTTGAAGGAATCACTTATTGAGCCATCATGGCTGGCGAACTTTCAGATTGCAACGGAGACGGAAACTCCCTGAGCGTCCCGGAGGATGCCCAGTCCACCTATATCCGGAAGCTGGAGGAGCGCCTTATCTCCCTCGAACAAAAAGTACACAATATAGAGAGCACGAATCAAGAGCATAGTCATTACCTTGAAGGCAACGAGCGATCCCACAACGATGACAAGGCAGTCCAGGAAGGAAAGGGAAGCAACCAACAAAGTCATCCACCCTTCCCACCAACAGTTCTAGAGGCTCGGTATGTTAATTATCTCCAAGCCTCTTGTCATACCTTCACGGAACCAAATATTCCTGCGATTGAATTGGTGTCCCGTTTAGGAAACCTTTATGACGATGCCAAGGCATGAGTGTTCAGAAGGTCTTTGAAGGAGGTTAGTCCAGTGGAAGCGATAGATAATATCAACGCCACTGCCAACAGTACAGAGTCATATGAGTTTGGGAGGGACTCTGCGCAGTGGGAGATCGGAGTTCTCTCGCTTCCTCTTTCTGAACTCTTGTGCCCAATCTCTACGGTGGACGCATCGGACCGGACAATATACCCTCGTTTACTCCACCATTCAGTGAGAATTGCTATTATCATGAAGCCGTGAAACAAAGGCTTGTCACTATGGAAGGAAAATAGGCATTGATCCCGGCATGACAGACCAACAGGCAGCGTTTCTTAACTGTACCCGTGCTGATCACGTTCAGTCACCAGAGGCTGTAAACGCATTTAGAGCCGCTGATCCAGCATCGGTACAGCCAGCTAAGCCCCTGGCGTATCCAGGATGGCCAACCAGTATCCGTCTCAGTCGTCTTTTGCACCCCCACAAGCCCAGGCTGGATATAATCTTGCTGCTGCTGGACCGCCACCTGTCACTAGCTTGTATGCTCAGCAACCGCAGCAGCCACATTATGTTCTTCAGGGGCCAAGTATGCAGAATACATATGGGCAGCTCCCAATGGCTACAGGATACCATCAGCCACAGGCGCTGACTCCAGTGCCCCAGGTGCAGCGTCATGAGCGTGGCTCGGATTCTGAGTCGGACATGTAACCGCGGGCGACGCTGGGCTGTTGAATACCGTAACCACGATATATGAGTATTTCGTACTCCACTCTTGAACATCACCTCACCTCCGTCGTGAAAATGGCTCATTGGAATTCTTTTGAATGTTTTCGGGTTTTAAATAATTTACTATCTCACGTATTTAGAACTACTTTCGGTCAACACTGGTTTCTCTAAGCATGCAAATTGAATAACAGTCGCTCATAGTTAGCATAGGCCAATTCTGATACAGTGTTCTTTTGATTTTCTTCCGTCCTTCTTTTTCTTCTTTCACACACTCCCACATCGGCAGCCGCATGAAGCCCCGTGCCCTTCGCGACTTATGCTAAATTGGCTACGTATTCAATGCTAGACGGGGAGCCCCGAGCGGCCCGGTTCCTGTTTCACACTATGAACGCAATGTTGGCTCCGTTTTATATAGGAATATATACACCGAATCGAACCAAATAGACACAGTTTATTATCGTTATCTTGAACTAGGAAACGATATGGACTATTTAAGAACCCTGTGTCCTGCACCTCCCTACCTTGTTTCTGTTTCCTTTCTTTCATATCAACACGGAGAATACTGAAATGAGGGCCAAGGTCAGCCGCTTGGGCTCTTATGAACGGGTAGTCTGATCAGAAAGCGATGGACAGTCTCATAAGAAGTGCCATAATGGCCCTTAGATGAACCTGGCCTCTCACCAGTCCAAGTTAGCTTGCTAATTAAGCAGTGCTGCCTGGCGATTCTCTTCAGGCGCTCTCGTGGGATATGGTGACCCATCACGAGATCTATACCCTCTTCCAACGACAATGTGACTTTTCCCTTCGTATGCCCAATAGTCTTGAAGTATAGAATATGGCAAAACTCATTATACAATAGACATACTCCTTATCTGGGTATGTACGTCCTTTGCCTGAGAGGTTGATTCTGGAAGGCTTGTTGCAATTATCACAGCAACATATATGACTAGCCATAGTCGGAGTACCTCTCAATACTCAGCAAGACCTGCTCTTGACGGAACTAGATATGTCCGTTGGAAAGGCATGAAGAGATTTATGAGCGGAGTCAATTTGGGTCTGGATGCCTCAGGCCAATCAGTAGGGCAGAACACCAAATCATGGATGTTGCCAAAGATTCGAATGATCGAGGCTTCATGGACACGGAGCAAATTCGGGACCGCTTTCTATAAGATCAAAGAGCAAGCCATTGAATCCCGACCGTCGTTGATCCCAGTAATACTGGTTGAAGACAAACAAACGGTCCACACAGGCTGGTCGAGTGCGAAGCCACGTTGAGCTCTCCCAGAGGCCTTCCAGGGAAATGGGAATTTCGAGAAGGGCAAGAAATAGTGGGAAGGTGGTATTTTGTAACTTAGCGCCTGTCCCGGTATCCGCAAAGAATCGGCTTCTAGCGTCAAGGATATCACTGGCAAGGGCAGCTGCAGTCGTATCCTCTAAGGTCAGTGGATGACGCAGGCGATGGATGAGAAGGAGAGCAGCGGTTTGATACATCGTTGCCTGTGTGCGCATTGATAATATCTCTAGCTCGCTGTACGTCTCCAAACACAGACCAGAGTCATCAGGCGACCAGGTCCGGATCCGGCGTTCAACGTCTTCGAGGATCGTTTCCTGGACAGATCCGTCTGCAAGTTGCTTGCTGACAACACACAAATCATAGAGTATAGGCAGCAGAGACGTACAGAGACCTGCTACTCGGTCAACGACTCCTACACGGTTGAACAGCGGTCGGATCACAGGGACTTCACGATGCAGTAGGCACCATACCGTGTCCCAAAATATTGGTGCGATCGCGATGGGTTCTAATAGTCGGTTGCGAGCAATATCCGGATACCATGGGTGAACAAGGGACAATGAGCATCGAAGAATGGAGATCTCTCCTGTGGATGTGACCAGAGAATCAAACGCAGCTAGTGCCTGCCCCAGCATTAGAACTGCGAGTGCATCATGGGTATCCACAATGACAGCATTCCTAAGCTTCTCTACAGAAGCAGCACCGCTCCTCACATCGACTTGATCGGCTGTGAGCAAGCCAAAACGAGCCCACGAGAGACAGCTACTAATAGCAGCGAAAGTTTCATCCAACAGATCCGCGGAATGACGGTAGCAGTATTCCAGGGCTTGTTGGAAGTCCTTTGCAAATGTCAATCCAAACATATAGATATCGTGTAGAACATAGAAGTCCTCAACCTCTAGGTGCGTGGAGGAGCCCGAATGTGTAGAGTCCGAGGGAGACCTTTCCCCTGCATCTTGGGTCGCGCTGGACTTGATTACGATCTGGGGTCCCTCCCGACCTTCCTCTTCTGGGCTACCCTTTGATAGCGCATAGTCCCATATAGCGAGTGACCCTTTCGCTACCCCAGGATGTCCTTGTTTCGGTGGGCGCCCTGCGCGTAGTTGCTGTCGGGCAATGGTGCAGGCCAGGGATGATTTCTCACATCGGACACATATGGAGGACGCCGGGCGCATCAAGCATCTTTTCTTTCTACTATAGCATTGATCACAAGCTTTTCTCTGCATCATGAGCATCCTTATCAATCATGATTAGGCGCGGTGAGGCCGAAGTGGAGCGAAGTGAATCTAAATACGGTTCCGATTTAAGGGGCCGACTTAACCGAGGCCTTGACGAAAAAAGATACACTTGCGTGTTAGAAAGCTTGGCAGTCTCCACTCTTTCTCAGTCTAAAATTGAGATATGGGTCTTTCAGTGGCACAGATGATCATCCCCGCTGGCGGAGGGTTTTTTCGATTTATGGCATAGCGTAATGCGGAGACAGCGACAGCCAATAAAACAAAGCACTAATACACTTGCCCAACCCACGAGTTACCTACTACTACATCATGATCTACATTCATAACAACCGATGAAACACATGGCTAAGTCAAATCAAGTCATGGCACGTTTTTGAACTTGCGAGCCTGCCAGCTCTTGCTCCAAGCGCCGTAATTTGACAAAGCTTTGTGAGGCATGATCTCGCAAGCGTTCCTGAATCCAGTTCGGAAGCCCACGGATCATGGCGGCCAAGCCTTTAGACGAGGGAACAACAACCTGGCCGCCATTTCCATTTACCAGTTGCTTCAGCACTGCTTGGGATACCTTTTCAGGTGTCATTATGGGCTGTCCGAACTGTGAACGGTGTTGAGCGAGGTCATTGATCATGGGTGTCTGAACCCACAATGGGTGGATGACACTGAATGACCCCTGTTAGAAGCTGCCTGCTTGAAATGAGACATCTAGGGAGGACTCACCTCGTGCGCACTCTTCTTGAGCCGTACCAGTGCTTAATCTCCTGGGTCAAACTTTCGTGAAACGCAAGCGCCCCAGCTTTCGAGCAAGCGTAATCTGCCATCTCTCCCAGTGCTACAAAGCTAGCCATGCTGGCGATGTTCACAATGTGGCCATGATCATTTTTGATCATACTAGGCAAGAACTCCTTCACAGTCCAGAAATGGGCCAGGGTGTTGACCTCAACGGTCAGGCGTATCTTTTCTTCCGGTTCGTCCAGGATTGTTCCCCCGAAGCCAACACCGGCGTTATTGATCAAGACTGTCGGATGGCCATGATCCCTTCGTATCTTTGTAGCTACCTCTTTAATTGCGGCAGAGGATGTAAGATCAACTTTGTAGAAGAACACGTTCGATGCTACACCGTATGTTAATTAATACTCAGTGATGTCAATGGCGTATAGGCACTCACGCAAAGAGAACTTGGGCTCCTGAATATCACAGATGATAACCTTGACATTAAGCTTGGACAAGTCCTGCATTATTTGCTTTCCAATTCCACTACTTCCTCCTGTGAGAAGCACCAGCTCCTTAGACGCATCCCAAGGACGTGAGCGGACCCAGTTGTTCTGTGCCTTTTGGGAGAGGTACCTGTTCGCAATTCTCAGGGACTGAATCGCTGCCACAAATGCGATCGCCTTGTGAACAAATGGACGGGACAAGTAATCCTGAGCATTTGGTGGCAGTTGGGAAAAGAGGACTTTAGCCTTGTCCAAGAAAAGCTGTACTAGATGATTGGCAGACATGGTCCTGATCTGGTATGGAATTGTGCTAGTTCCGCTGTGATGAAGAGTAATGAAGAGCGATGGTGACGGTCGCTGTTGGCCTACTTTATAGCTCTTGCTGTACCCACTACTCCAACTTTTCAAGTGAAGAAACCTGAATCTATTCAATCTAACTTCCGGTAATCTGTCGCAAGGTTTCGCTAATTTATCGATACGAGGGAAGTCGAGTCTCCGCGTTTCGCTTGTGGCTGTGGAGCCCAGGCGGAGGGTTTTTACCACTCCGGGGAATTATAAAGCCATCTCAACAGCACCATGCCAATAACAGAAGAGCACATGACGAGATCGGGCATTATCTTGTATAAGGGTGTGGTTAACCGAAGGTATTATAAATGACCTCGGAACAGAAAATAGCGGGAGACAAAGAGGGGCGTGTTTGTTCTAAATAGCTGCAGCCCCTTGCGTCTCTCCAACTGTATATATCCGCCTACCCTGCCATAGAGAACGTATGCACACTATATATTCATTTTACTCAAATCCTGTCTTGTGTCAAGATGGTTTCGACTTCGTTTGATGTCCTCATTATCGGGGCAGGGATATCTGGCATCAATGCCGCCCATCGTCTCCAGACTGACTTTCCTAACTACCGCTTCGCCATCCTGGAGGCCCGAAACAATATTGGGGGTACATGGGATCTTTTCCGCTATCCCGGCATACGATCTGACTCTGATCTGTACACTTTTGGCTTCAAGTGGTTTCCGTGGAATCAATCTAACCCCATCGCAGAAGGGGGAGATATCTTGAGGTACCTCGAGGATGCGGCTACTGCACATGGCATCAAGCAGCACATCCGCCTCAACCATCGAGTGAACGCAGCCAAATGGGACGGTCATGAGTGGCGTCTCGAGGTAGAAAGTGAGAACACTTCAAAGGAACTCAACACTCGCTTTATAATATTTGCGACCGGCTACTACGATTACCATAACCCGTTGGAAGCCACTATACCTGGCCTGCAGAACTTCAAAGGCGAGGTGATTCACCCCCAATTCTGGCCCGACAAATTCGATGCCTTGGGTAAAAGAATTGTAGTCATTGGCAGTGGTGCCACCGCAGTGACTCTTATACCGTCACTCGCAGAGGACTCGGAATCTGTGACAATGTTGCAACGCAGCCCTACGTATCTTACCTCCATCCCTAATGCTGGACTCAACAGCATCTGGAGCAGACTCCTGCCAAACTCAGCGCTATACTATCTACGCCGACTGTGGTATCTGGTTGTTCCTCAGCTGTTCTATCGCTTTTGTCATACTTTTCCAAACGCCGCGAGATCCATGCTTCAAAAGGGCATGGGGGCGCAATTGCCCCTGGGTGTCCCCGTCGATCCCCATTTCAAACCTCGCTATAATCCGTGGGAACAGAGACTGTGTATCTGTCCCAACGGAGATTTTTTCAAGGCTTTAAATTCCACGAAAGCAAAGGTTGAGACTGGGGTAATTGACACGGTTGATGAAGGCGGGATCCAGTTAACGTCTGGGAAACGACTCGACGCCGATGTCATTGTCACAGCGACTGGCTTAAGAATGAAATTCTTCGGCGGTATCCCCATATACATCAAAGGAGAGAAGCTTGATACTTCTGAAAAGTACACATGGAATGGCCTTATGCTCCAAGATCTCCCAAACGCAGCACTGGTGTTGGGTTTCGTCAACGCCTCATGGACGCTTGGAGCAGATATTGCCATGCAGCTTATCTGTAGGCTCCTGAAGCACATGGAGAACAAAGGCTATTCAACTGCTATTCCTACTCGCGAGAATCAAGGTCCACTAGCAAACAAGGCTGTTATGGATCTCAAATCCACTTACGTCAAGCGAGCAGCAAAGGAGTTACCGAAAGCGTCAGACCAACGGCCGTGGGTGTCGCGTACCGGGTACTTTTCTGATTTATACTTTGCAACATTTGGTGATTTAAGAAAGGGTCTTGTTTTCTCCTAGTTATGAAACTTTAATCCACATCCTGGTGGAAGCGGGAAGGAATGCGCCCCTCATGTATGCTGGATATTGCTGTCATTCTGTGAAGTTTCTTTCTTCCCACTCAATTCTACTTTCTCACATAGTATTGTACGCCAAGGTTCCTCGGATTACGCAATGTATATAGTTTGATTCAAGATATCACAATATGAAAGTTGTGAGCTACACCGCGCCGATAACCATGAAAGGAAAGAGAGCAAGTGGTGTCCTACCAGCTTTCAGGTTCTATCAAGTTGTGAAATGATAAGAGTAGGAAGTTTCCGTGACGTTCTTGTATTGGAAAGGGATTCCCCAATAAAGACATGGGTTTAATTAGAACTGTCTTAAGATCTATAGTAAAACAGCAGTGGATCAAGATGGCCTTTTTGCTTCGATTAAGATCCTGCACTACGCTCAAGGCTCTTATCCCTCGATGTCTCTCATTTCTTAGCCCGACCACATTTCTTGATCATATCTAAGGAGAGAGTAAATAGAACTAATAAAATCTATTGTTGTTATCTCCTTGCTATCCATGAGAGCCTTGAAGTGTTCCACCTTATCCTTGATCTTGTCATACGCTGCCAGGTCTTCCAGCTTGCTTGCAACGAATGTTTCGACTTCTTCCGTATCACTATTCTCCTTCAATCGCTCGTCCCACCACTCGGCACCTCTGAACTTTCGCAATTGCATACAAGGAAAGGTGGGTGTATCAAAAAAAGCCGCTTGACAGAAGCATATGGAGCCACATGGCGCCAGAATCCTTACACCATTAAACCAGCTCCGTGGGTTCCTTGCGACCATTTCCCATCATCTTATCCTCTTCATCTGATAGCACCCGTATAAAATCTCCAAATATCTGAAGTAGCGATCAGTGGCCTCTGGGGCATCATTCTCTTCGAAATCCCATTCCTCGTTGACGGGTCGATCCATAAGAAACCACCAGGGGGCAGATCCGAACGGTTGAGCTGGCCCTGCATAGACCCACTCCATGTCTACCACCCCAGTAATTGTAAGGCCATCCTTACTTCGTACAATGACATTTCCAAGGCCAAAATCGTCGCAAATAAGCTTGAAATGACGGCGGTCATAGGTAGTATTAGTCAAGTCAGGAATCAGACTCCAATATCTTCAACGAGGCGTATCTCGATTTTGTACTGCGGGGACCCGCAATTGAGTTTGGTTGGAGCCGTAGTTACTGCCAGTCTTGACTGATAACGTACTCAAAATATTCTCTGGTCGTAGAGAAACCATTGTCTCGATCATATGTTGTTGTCAATGGGAGTTCTTACACCGGGCTACACGTACGACGAACCAAAAGTATCAACACCTCCTACCCTTAGCATCTCATGTGCCTTCCATGTGAGCGGACAACCGGGCGCAGGGAACTTTTTTTTCCAAGGTTGGCAAGCTTCAATCTGGCTGAAATCTATCCTTTAAACCTGCAACATGAAATGCGCCATTCGCCTGTAGACGTATCCTATATCGGCGTCAGGGATGTCTTTCCTGATTAGTCTCGAATTCTCTCTACCAAACACCTCGCCAAGGCAGATACCATTATAAAGTTCATCAGTATGAAAGGCCCCAAACCAAGTTGGTTCTCCCTTGCAAGCCCCCAGGCATATACATCTGGCACGGGTAAGGGCATCTTCTCCCGAATAACGTGAAGAGCTTCCACCTCCATGGCTATCTTTTCGTCTGCATATTCAGGAGAAACGCTGCTAGCACGAGGTAGGCGGAGTAACCAGGTTGTACCATCATCAATGACAAGTCTTTGGCCTACGTTGTACGAGCCATTCAAGAACCCACCATCTAGCCAACATGAGAGATTTCGCGGGTGAAAGCCCGTGGCCCAACTTCATAGACGTCCATCCACGCGAGCCATGTTCACCCTGCTCACCCATTCAGTCTCTTCCGCCATGTGAAGAAGGTCGAGAGGCTTACTGTAATCCATCATAGGGGATTATCTGTTAGTTAGTTGTGAGTCACAGTATGAGTAAGAGGTGATTGCACGGCTAGCAGGAACAGAGGCGTGGGTGCTTTTATCCAAGTGACAACGTGAGTTACTCGCTGACCGCCAAGTCATTTGTATGATCTTGTGCTACCAGCGGTAACTGGGATCTAAATGGAGTTCCTAGACGAGGATACTGTGGCACCTTATATTTGTTCCTTGCTTCTCCTCCCTCTGGACAAATACCCACTCATGTATGTAGTAAGCACTGCGCATCTTGAATGGTTTGGTCAAATTAGTCAATGACCCTGCTTGAACTGCTAAATGCCATACTACATAGTCCTCTACAGATTGTGTATTGAGGGTCCGGATGCGTAAGTAGGATTGACTACTGTGTTTGCCTGCCTCGCGAGCTGTCTGTGCCACAGCCCATACAAACATGTAGGATTATTTACATACATTCCGAATCTCGTGATAAGCTTGAGAAGATTTACAAGCTTCTCAAACCAAATGTGTCTAGGTCTTTTTTATCCACCGCTATGCTTGTATATCAGAGGGTCAAACTTACCGCCAACATAGACCCTGATGAGCATTATGCGCTCGAACCTCGCTTTCTGACACATAAAGCCAATAAAATGAAATATTCCGCGCCTCTTGTATTTTAGTTATGCATATACCTTGTCCGATTCGATACTGGAGGTTTCAGGACAATATGATGTTCTGAAACATTGAATGCTATCTGACTGCTAGTCTCCATAGATCATTTACCGTTCTTAATACCAACTTACTATCTCAAGATGCTATCCTGAGAAGCAAAGCGCGGGATATGATTCCTCGCCTAGTAGTAATTTGCACAATTATATACCGTACTCGGCGGCTCTGTACGATCCTTGAAAAAGAAAATAGGCAAAGGTCCTAATGTATGATCTAGTCAAGCAGCCAAGATCAAGCGACGCAATTACTCACCTGGGAGTACTATTCATGCTATTTACAGCTATGGTCCATAGCTGGGCATTTAAAGTCGTGGATTACGTCGGTCCAAGGGCTCTGGTCATTGGTTACATAGCAAGGGAATTTAGCGCCCTTGTTTACGGAGTTAAATAGACAATAAAAAGGAACATCAAACCACCGAATACAAGGTTTCTACGAGTGTCTATGAAACTTGCCCCAGGGAATATGTACCAGCTACACGCTTTCCTACATAGTTTATTTATTGGATCGTGAATCCCCGTCCCCTACTCTAGCACTCTAGCACTACCTTCAACAAAAATGGCAATGGATCGGTCGTCATATCCTCCCACTATGCTCTCAATGGAGGTTGATGGGGAAGACGATAGCGACTATAGGATATTCATCCACGGTCGCATTCGATATGTAATGATCGCCCCGGGAACGTATGACAGAGGAACACTATCTATGCCCCTCGACTCGCTGCCGGACTTTCCTCGAGATGAATCATGGAATCACGCTTATATCAGTCGGGATAATCTGACCGGCGAGCTGAAAACGTCGCTAACTACTCGCATATTTCCTGGCGTCAAGTCCATCTGGCACGCAAACCTCGTTGACTGCATGGATCTCACGAAGACGAGAACGATTTCCCCGAACGCTTTCGAAGCAACCTGTCCGTTGACCAAGTCTGGCTCACAGACTACAGTCATTGCCAAGCTCGCGCGCTTCGAATGGGAGATACCAAGAATAGAACAGGAGACTCAAACCTACAAAATGCTAGAGCAGACTGGTCTAGCGCCACGGTTTCTCGGTCATGTCCATGAGCATGGACGCGTGGTGGGGTTTGTGTTGGAGAAGCTCGAGGGAAGGCATGGGGGCATTGAGGATCTCTCAACCTGCCAGGCTCTTCTGCAACGTTTCCACGGCCTTGGCTTGCTCCATGGCGATGTCAATCGGTATAACTTCGTTATACAGCAGGGATCTGCGAAATTGATTGACTTTGAGCGTAGTCAGTACTGTCCTGGTGAGGAAGAAGCTATGAATGCTGAGATGAACAGTCTGCGTGACCAATTAGTGGAGGATACGGGGCGCGGTGCAGGGATTATCTTTAAGGAAATTGACGCTGATGGTAATTGACGGGCTTTGAATGCTACTGGGAGCTCTGCTTTACTGGTTCCGGAGTGAGAATATCAAGGGGATACTTTGGGACTGACCGGAGTCCAACACGGCCGGCAGTTGCGTACCAAGCAGGTTGATAGCGCGCATGAACACTGATGAAGCCTCATCGGGCAAGAATCTCAGCCCAATTTCGTCATTCCCACAGTAGTAAAGCTAAGTACACTTTGTTCGGTGTTGTCCGACTGCAGTAGAGCTTTTTACAGACCCAACGCTTCAGAGTCCTAATGCAGTAGACCACACTTCCCTCCCATTAATAGGTAATTTTGAATGCCAGGTACACGATATACGTAACTGTATCGATATTAGCCGCAGGACAATGCAGTATACTACATTTTATCACGGCGAGAAGTAAAATAAGAACATAAAGCCCCTTCGCGGGATAAGGGGAGGACACACGAGGATTATCAGAGTCTGTATACGGGGTTACCTTAGATGAAAACACGTGAGGGCCTCAACAGTCACCTTTGCCCTTCAGCTTCGCCTTTAAATGCCTTTACTGATCACTTTCTTCACGATTGCTTTTCCGCAGGTCATCTCGAGTCCCTCGTAGCTACATAGTAGTGTCAACTTTAGCATTATGCTCTCCAGCTCAGATACTTGGAACGAATTATTGCGGATCTTGCCGATTGCAGACCTTTGCGCGCAGGTAAGATACCTACCAGTACTATGAATGACACCGGTTGATGGCCATGCTAACTGCATGTTTTAAATCACAGCTGATGCATGACAAGGACTGTGCTCTTGGGCTCATGGTAAAGCTTCCCGATGAGGGCACAGAGAACAAGATCGAAGGGAAAGCCATGGTGATAAACGTCTTGTTCATGAAGACAATGGCACAAACTACAAGAGATGCTTGGACGCTTTACAACGGTCAAGGCAGGAAATCTGGGAGTGTTATGCGGGATGCAACGATACATTCAAGGCTGATGTTTTGCAAAAGTTTGTACCGACTTTGAAAGGAGCACAGGGTCTTTCGCCGTTGTTCAAAGTGGAAGATGGAAGGCTGAAGAGGCGCGAACCCATCGGGGATGATCGCACAGTAAGGGACTTTGTGAAGGATACAAACTTTTTAGACATTTATTGGAAGTATAAGCAGGTATTTCCACATGGTTAGTATTGTTGGTTGACAGCCTCTTTCTGTTAAGTCAGCTTAGAATCAATAACGAATTGCACATCTTATACGGCTCTTGTAGAAAAAAGGTAGGTATGATATAGTAATAGAGGTCTCTAGCGTGGAAAAGATTAGATTCACGCAGTTCATCCTTTTATATTTGTGTTGAGTGGTTGTATCATTGAATCCAATTCAATACCATACAAGGGACGATTACTCGATCGTAAACAGCGTCGAGGCACCACTATAACTGTAAATGCCAGCCAAGATTGACATTTCTGTGACTATAAAGTCCGTAGCATGCGAATTCTTAGAAAGAACATCTTGCTTTTCTTCGGTCCCACCAAGCGGTAGTATACAGTATGCCTCACGCTAGCTCCTGTTGAACATGTATGGATATCATAATGAATGCAATGACCGAGGATAATACTATGGAATGATAGCTAGAGCGAAACTTACTCATTGGTCCTGGTATTGAAACATCGTCTTTTCGAACTACAGCTAGTAAAATGGTGGATTGCCTCGAGGGTAGCTTGAACTGTACTGGTCTGATAGGACTTATCTATGATTAGTGCTGTTGCTAAAGAAGCAAAGCTATGAGCTGTTAGATACTGCATATCTATGGCAAACATACTTTCGAATCAATCGTGAACAGTAACTGATGACAGCCGACACAGAGCTTTTTGAGTGCAGCTGTGTTACCACAACAACCATTATGTGCGCATAATACTGTAATTTGAATCTTGAAGTATAGGTTAGAGGTTTACAATATCACTCAAGTTAGCCATGCAGAAAGCAGGTTGTTTTACGGTCTGGCCTTCACGTATCACAGCAGGCTTTATGGTAGGCATACCTAGTCTAGATGCGAAGTTGCCAGCAATTGGCCATGCCCATATATACAGTTAGGCAATCTGGGGAAGGCCCACCGGCCAAGCAAATCACATCTCCAGTCGGCTTACTCTAAAATATTCCCGTACTTTTGCCATGCTACGGCGAACGTGCTCTTGCGATGCACTTAAGATGGCGGTCAAGGTCCAGGCCCCTGTTGCGCTGATGGAGCTTCGCAAGACTCAATTTATTAGGGTTGCTGCCAGGGTCACACTATTCCGTGTTCGTGAAAGTGATCAGTTTGACTTTCGTCGGAAGGTTCAAGAGGAGAGCACCAGAAGCTCCAATGGTTCGTCTACCTCGATGGCGGTGGATACAAATAGTCAAATCTCCGTGCGATATCACATTGTACAATAATCCCTTATCGCCATATTAGACGTCTTTGGTTTTGGAATCGCGATTGTTACCCGCAGGAGCGAAGCGAGGTATCCCGCCATGATAATGCCGTTTGTTGATCACATCACATTGCATCCGACATCAGATCACTCTGAGGGGTAGCATGCGTCATACCGGAGTTGGCCCACTATTTTCTTAGCCTTTTCACTCTGCATTTTCAAATCATTGTTGCTATTGTTTGGATTATAGGTTCGGTCGACGCAGAACAGTGCGGCAGCAGCCCCCTGATTCAGGGCATGTCCTACATGGTCGGCTTTAATGCCTAGTTGTATCACAGTTGTGGTGACGGTGTATCGGCACATAAGGCCTTTCTAGCTTGGGCGCCTAATGATTATCTAGTATTGCCGCTATGTTAAAAACAAGATGCCATCGGTTGTTTTGAAACTGATCTGAGTGTCATTGTGCCAGGATGCAGCAGGTCATCCAATCAACCGCACCAGGAGAAATGTAACAGACAGATCTGAGACACTAATCTCCCATTTTTCTTTTTTCCTGCCCATGATTTCATAAAACCAGAAAGGTGTATATCTCCGGTACCTCCACGAGGCTCTGTGTCCAATATCATGACCATGTACGGTGATAGTAGTATGGTAGTGGAGATTGTATGGGCTTTTTGAAAGATATGATTTGGTGTTTCGGTCATTGCCCGTTGGAAGAAGTAAAATAGCACCAAGTCCACCAATCCTTCGAGGGAAATACGGTCATTCCCGGCGAGAGGCAACAATCCAGTGAGGATGATTTAATGTCCTGGACAGAATGGATTTACGCGCCGAGGAGGTCACTTGAGGTGGAGATACGGATGGTGATTGGTGGGTGGAGGTGACGAGGGCTGCAGTGTGAAGAAACGCCCGCCTGCAGGTTGGGGGCCAATCAGAAGCGCTGCATCACCTAGGATCACCTGGGATCACCTTACCTTTGCCGCCGCTCTCCCAGTGTCCATCACTACTACCGTTCCTTCTCCCTTCCCCCCGCTTTGGTTCCATACCTTCAAATTACCACTACTACTCAACCCACCTCGTACTACTCAACTAAACTGTTAGCACTAACTTACTTTTATGCAGTTGCCTTTTATCTATCTATTAATATGATCCATACTAATGATTGACCAAAGTGGTACCACTAACGCTTCTAGTCTGATTACATTTCCCGCCCAGTGCATCCTGGTACCGTCAATTGGCCGTACCCTCGCTGCCGTCTCATTTAGCCCCAAACTTTGAGCAGTGTCGATGTACTCGCATCATGCAGTGGGATTGGACTTGATCATGGTCACTGACCGGTGCTCTAAGGAGTTACTAATTAACTTAGTCTCGATCGGGTGGATGTTTTATCCAGAGCTCTCAGCCATATATGGGAAGATGGACTGTCAAACGTTGGCCAATGCCAATATCAGGCTGTGTCCCTGCACGCTCGTTGGTGCGCGTGCGGCCGAGCCATCGATGGGTCCTATCGGTCGTCTCCTGCTAATCAGATCCCTGGACGGTTCTCCCCTGCTCGGTGGTTGACATCCTGGTCGCTGGAAGCGCCCGTCAACCCACCTTGGCGCGAGCTCCAATTGCTTGATGGCTGGAGATTTTGATCGTCCGTCGCCGTCGTCTCGCAAGATATCTCAGATTTTTTAGAGTCTGTGGGTGGTCTGCACGGGATGCGATCGCCGTGAACTAGGTAGAGAGGCGGGCGCTATCAGGAGGAATCATAGGAGCTCGAGCAATGCGTCTCCTCGAAACAATATCTGTTACCAAGAATTAATATCCCCCCTGTCCCTCCGATCGTCTCCTTATTCATACCCCCTCCCCGCCTCCGCTCTAGTTCTTTTCTTAATCCTTCCCCTCCCTCCCGTATGCCACCAACGTGGATTTCTGGTTAGCGCGAGGGTTCCCTAGTCTATCTGCTGCATCTCCGTTGATTTCTTCACCTGCATCTTTGTGCATTCGCTTGCTGCCCCAATTTGGAAATTTTTCTGAGTACCATACTGGTCCCAGATTCTTAATCTCGCACCCCCTCCCTCATCGCTGACCGCTGCTCGGGTCCTCTCGGGCCTTCTGGCTTCTTTTACATAGTCCTGCCCCTGTTCTGCTTATGTCTTCAGTCGGACGCTCGTTAAAGCCCCTGTGGACTGTGTGCTGTCCTCACTGTAGGCACTTTCAGCTGTGAAGACAGTTATCGCCAAAACCACAGCGAACAGGCGACGAGGTAATTGTGTTCTGCATGCTGGAATACCCATTGCCATTCTGGCTCGGGTGGGACTCAATAGTGAGACAAGATTACTGAACCCATTGAGTGTACACATCTTCAAGGCCATATAACCACGGTGCCGGTGCAACCGGAAGCATGGTCGAATTGTCATGGAGTACAGCCACGGTTCCGGATTCACGACCTACGAGGATGAAGACATCAGTGCCGCCGATCACGTCGGAAGCTCCAACGCCTGAGTCTGCTTTCGTTCCATGCGCCTCGACAGCCTCCCTATTCCTGTATGCCGAAGGCTCAGCCATTGTATGCCTCCATCACGACACCTTGGCTGTTGAGCGACGCTTCGAAAGCCATACCGACGATATTGGGTTTATATCGGTAGACAATGTCAGTGAGCGTGGCGCAGGGAGACTGGTCGTTAGCTATGATGTTAGTCAGACTGCAATTGTCTGGGATCTGTTTACGGGCTCGGTGATCGCAAGGTTCGCATCCTTTGAGCAGCTCAAGGTGGCCGCTTGGATGCGCAATGGCAATGTAGCGTTCGGTACATCTACCTTATCTCTGCGTGATGCATGAAACTGGGGCTGATGTGACTGTAGGAAATGTCAAGGGTGACGTGATATTGTTTGAACCATCGACATCGGAGCATATTTCTTGCCGGACGATCTTCGACCCTATCACGGCTTTGGCGCCCTCATCAGACTGTCGAACCTACGCCATTGGGTATGCAATCTATTCCTTGTTCTGCCTAGTTACGGTGTTATATAGTGAAGTCCAACCCGTACTAACAAAAACTAGATACCAGAATGGATCAATTCTGATAGCTACTCTTCACCCTACATTTACTATCTTGCATACCATGAGCACCTCCCGTGGGCCGTCCCGGATCGTTTCTCTAGCATGGCATGCATCATCGTCAAAGCAAAAGTCGGATATGCTTGCTACCCTTTCCGCGAATGGTGATCTGAGGGTATGGAGCGTGGCCAAGCCTGCTGGTAAAGATGCGCCGCGAGTAATCAGAGTTCTAAAGAGATCGGACACGTCTTCAACGACCGAACCTAAGTGGATGGCCTGGTCAAAGAATGGTAGAATCGTTCAGTATCTCGAGGGGTAAGATAGCACTGTAATCTTGATGCTGCCCACTCTGTTGTCAAAATCACTGACAACTTCTGTTAGGGAGACATGGGCCTGGGATGTGCGAACTAAGCACATCACTTCGGAGCCAGTTCCGACGATTGACAATCCTCGTGGGTTCGCCAATTATGGACCAACAGCCACATTATTTACACTGGGACCTCGCCACACCGTGCAGCAGTATGATCTTGAGAGCCCGGGATTAGTCGCCAATGTACAGCATCCTCCCGGCGGAGTCTTACCAACATCAGAGGAGGCCAGAGCCCGTGGTGCGTCAGCACGCATGCTACAGGACCCACCCGAGATGAAGGAATCCGGTGCCATGTTCGGCACGAGACGAGCTCCGTTTGACCCGAGTGGAATTGAGGCTGTACGTCAACAGCGTGCCGAGCTAGCTAGCCCAGTCTCTTCTCGAAGTCAGGCAAACACCGTGAGTTCAAAGGCCTCGTCGGGTAATTATAGGATAGTCCCATTTTCATCCCCGAGTAGATCGGGTCAAACCGCTACATCCTTTTCACTCACCTCCGCTAGCGGTAGAGACACCCCTCAGGCATCTGGCGCATCTTATGCGTATGCTTCTTCCGTATCTATGTCGTCTGCGAAAAGCTCCCGCGCCGGCTCTCGTTTGCGAAACGAGGTTCATCCTAGCCCAGCAGATAAGCCCATGGATCTGTTTCCTTTCACACGCGAACGACTCAACGATGTGCCATATAGCCGTCAACAGCCCCTGGATGAGTCGCATCTCACGCCAGACGATCTCCGTCGTCAAATGTTGAGCATGGTCTTCGGCTGGGATGATGATATTGATGGATTAATCAATGATGAGCGTATGAAGTCATTTGTGTATCGCGTCTGAATATCTTTACTAACTCTTGTCTCAGTTAGCCGCCACATACCGGGTACCCAGAGCGCTATTCTACTCGCCCAGTGGCTAGGGGAATCTGATACAGACCAAATGGTGTCCATGCTTAGCCCAGGTTCAGCCTCAACAGCAGATTGGATGCTTCTTGCTTTTAGCCAGATGAGTGGCGAATCACAAGCCAACAAGGTCGGACAGGCCTTCGTTCAGAAACTTCTGGAAATTGGTGACGTGCATACTGCAGCTACGATTCTTTTGGGGCTTGGCGATAAGAATGATGCTATTGAAGTTTACGTTTCACAAAACTATTATATGGAAGCTATCCTGATGGCGTGCCTGGTGACACCCACAGATTGGCAGCGTCAATCATATCTCGTCCGCCGCTGGGGGGAACATGTCGTCTCACATTCCCAGCAGCAGCTTGCAATACGGTGCTTCATGTGCACGGGAGTGGAGCCTTCGGAACCCTGGACTTCTCCAGCTGCACAACAGGCTGCCTCCTTTGCCGAGGTCATGTCGAGAAAATCACCAGTCAACTCCCCGGAGCCTCCCTATCCCAATCCGTCAGGCCTTCTACCACCCGGCTCACAGACAAAGCCTTCCAATAGCCGACAGGCAAAGATTCCAGCCCTCAAGCTGATCACATCGTTTGACTCGCAACCAAGCCAGAAGTTCCGATTCCCCGGTCTAAAGTCGGATGATAGGACACCTACGAATGTGCCTGGGGTTACGCCCATTGCTGAATCCGCTGTAGCCGACTCAGCATTGTCCCCTGGAGGCTTTGGTTCATACAAGTTGAATAACATCCAAAGTCTCAACAATGCGATGAACTCTCGAACAGGTACTCCCGCGTTTAGCAGAGGGCGCTTGCCATCCATCGGGGAAACCCCCGTTGACGTTCAGCCGCCAACCTTTCCATCCAGTGGTTCCAAGAAGCTCGTTGATTATGGCTCAACCTCGGAAAATGATGATCAAGAGGATCAGACCGGTAACGAGAAAGAAGATCAGATTGGCCTGCTGCCTTCTTCTACATACGATCCCGACGACGCGTTCAAACCAAGTCCGCAAACCGCAGTTCAAACAAATGCAGACAAGTTCGCAGGCATCAAGGGAATACCATCCCCAGCGGCTGGGCTTTTTGAGGCTCTGAAAGACCGATCTGACAGTCGCAATGGATCTAGGGATAGGAAGCCCGATGGACTGCAGCTTCATTTGCATCCTACTGAATACTCTGGTACTGATGCGGCTGACCAATGGGATAATGGTAATTTTAGAAGCCCGGCATCAACTTTGAACAGCTTCAGTTCTGCAAAGAGCCCAAGTGTTAGCGGGAGGAGTATTGAGCAATATATCAGTAGCCTTGACGAGGCGAACTATCACTCAAAGAAGCATCACAACTACCGCTCCAATGGTATGGGACAGCGAACTACGGATGAAACGGCCAGCCAGGCTTCAGAAAGACGGCACCACTCTAGGAACACGTCTCAGCAGGCACGTGGGCGACACGAAAAGAGGTATATTCCGCCTGCCAAGCGGTCTCCTTCCTCGCCGGTTCCGATGTCCCCCGAAGAGATAGCCCGTTACCAAGCTGCTCAAGAGGATAACGATAGTGCTCGTCGGATGAAGCAGCGTTCAAAGACGCGCAGTGCAAGCAGGGTTAGGAAGCCTCGCTCACGGAACTCATCCGAGCGTCGGAACAATCGGTCCTCTAGTCGCCATACAGCTAGTCGGGTTGGCACTGAGAAACATGACCGTGGACGTAGTGCCGACAGGAAGGGCTCCTACAATAGATCGCCTTCGCCTCCCTTGCCCACCTCTACTACAGACGATGCTTTCAGACTAGTGGCCAGTGATAGAGAACGGAGGTCTCAGCAGCGAAGTAGCAGCCGACGTCCAGATAAAGGGAAAGCAGAACCAAGGGCGAGATCTCGGAGTCGCCATGGTCACGAGCCCAAGATGGGGACGGATCATGAACAGTATGACGTAGGTGCAACTCCTCGAGGCCTTGTCGTCGAGATAGTACCTCAAAGCGACCAAGATATGTTGATGGAAGAGAGCCGGGCCATTCACTCCGCAACTGTACCCCCCGCCGTCCCCCACATTGGGCTATCCGAACACAGAAGAAAGGAGCTGGCAGCAGCAGAACTAGAGGCACGGCGACTCTCCCTCGCACGGAATCCATCCGCGCCCAACATCCCCTTTCCAGGAGAATTGCAACATAATCGCATTCCAGAGAGCCCACCATTTTCTGTGAATTCTCTTGGTCCACGCACACCAGGTCAGCGGAGGGCTTCATCGAGCAAAGCATCTCCAGAGCACCGAAGTAGCTCGGACTCGAACTCATCCCAGTCCGGACCATCAGGGCTGGCTACAACACCCAGAGCTATGCGACACCCGAGGTATGATCAGGAGACTGCTCCGTCTGTTCCACACGTCCCGGACAGCACTATTCTCCTGAGTGACGCCAGGTATCAGGCTGATGCTCAGAGAATTGGTCGCTCGATGTCTGTTCCAGTGCCCGAACTAAAACAACCTGGGACAGTACCATCTGACCTGCCAATGCATCCGCGATTTAATCCGCGTCTCCCGAGGAGCCGCTCGACCAGCAGAACCCGGAACATGGGTCATCGCCGGGAGAACTCGAGAGAACAAGGCGGGTACAGCTATGGAGGCTCTCCAGTGGATATCAGCATCGAGGAGGGAATCGAGAACGCGATGGAACTGAAATACTACGAAACTCCTCCTATGTTACCCGAGCTGCAGCACTTGAACGCTCTCCCACCCCCGCCACCACCTGCCCCGGTGATGGATTGTGCGTCTCCGCGCGAGTCTTCAGGGACCATAGACATCGCTATTGACAACGAGAACATGGGAAAGCTGCTACCCCGCGCTATGACAGCCGGACCCGCGGTGAGCATGGAGACACAACCAACTTTAGATCGTCGCCGTATGTCCTTTGAGCACCGACGCGGCAAAAGCGTGAACGAGAGCTTCTCCAGTAAGATCCGCAGCCTGGCTCGTATGGGCACTGTTAATCGGGCACCCGATAGTTGGGCTGAAACACATTTTCCGTATGAAAGTATACCAGTCGCCAACGGTCGCATCTAGGCCGTTTTAATTCTATCCGCCGGTCTTAGCTTTGTTTGTGTTCTTTTCTTTTCTTTACCTCGTTTGATTTCTCTCTCTTTAATGTTTCTACTCTGCTACTTGCATTCCAATTTTCTAGACATGGTCCGCTTCTCGGGCCCTCATGACTAACGACATTTCCTTTTATCTTCTGTTACGCCCTGTTATGACTCGTTAAAGGGCATTATGTGATTGTTGGATGTATACCCTTCCTGACATTTATGACAAATCGTTGTCCTCTAAGTAACACACGGTGGAAATGTCTGTGTGCCTTTCTTGGACTTTTGCTTATTCCTGCGTATTATTCCTCTTGTTCAGATCGGGTCCGCAAGGACAAGGAAAAGTTCCTTTGTATCTGGGATTGAGGTGGTTTCTGTTGCTATATCATGCACGGCTTTCCATCCCTCTCACAATGCTTTGATTTCCTTGGTTGTCTACCACTATTAGTGATAATCGGGCTAGATGATAATATGATGTTCATGAACAATGCAAATTTGCCGCATACGGTTAATGTACATTGACGAGCCCACAACGCACTTACTGCATCGCAGAATCAAGGGTAGTTTGTATAATACACTATGTCAGTTCACTACAGGGCAATTAATTCCACTTTCCCCAACCTTTGTTGCGCCCTTCGCTCGCCGACTCTTGTCCGATATTCCTTTCCGCGTCCAATAACCGGTCAAATTCAGCACGAGCTTGCTCCCTCTCTCGCTGCTTGTCACTTTCTGATGATGGAGAACTCCATGAGTCCCACTGTGGTGACTGCTGGCTGGATGCATCCTGACGACTGGACTGAGCAGGCGCGGAAGTATTCTGTTGTCGAATCCGCTCCCAGGCACTTCCCTGCGAGTGACCAGCCTGCGCGCCCCTACTGGTTCTATACTCAGGCGCCGTGGGACTAGCATCATCCTCATCGAAGAAATCTCCTCCACGGCCTTGATCTGCACCCAATCCACCACCACCAACAGGTTCCAACACCGGACGACGATCAGGAACAGATACCCCTGTAGACTGAACGTCACCCCCAGAATACTCCGAAGCATACTCACCACCATGATCCATTTCAACGACACCGTGCTGCTCACCCACCGACCTCCGCCCCCTGGACTCCATCTTTCTTTTCCTTATCTCATCAGGATTCTGCTTTTTCAAGTCTGCCAAGAACTCCTTCAACCGCGAGTCTCCCATCGTATTCGTCGTCTCTTTGTAGACCGCATAAACACTCGAAAGCGTTGCGCCCGCCACACTATAGAACAACAACTTGAAACACATCACAAAAGCCGCCCGTCTCGCCACCGTCGGCTCAGCAACCGCGAACCTCTTCGCGGCCTGTATAAACTCCCCCGGAGACGGCATCTTCCCCTCCGGCCCCGAAGCCTTGGGGAAATAAGCCGGATACAACTCCGACTTCCTGGCCTGGTTCCACAACAGCGCTGATCCGACGAATCCTCCCAATGGCGCGCCAATCCGCTCGTGGTACAAACTGCGACTGCTATGTGTGACCATCGCATCTAGTTCGTCTTGTGTGGGGAGACGCTGGATGAGAACCCGCGCATTTTCAACGCGGCGAAGGACATTGGCTGTTACTTTTCGGTCGTAGTTCCACCGTCCGAAGAATCCGAGGTAGAGGGTGAATGGGTCCGGGTTGGCGATTAGGTCGCGTTTTATGTAGAGCGAGTGGTACTGGTATTTTGTGTTTGGGGTGTTGTCGCTGTCGTTGGTTGGTTCGGCGCCCGTTGGAGGGATAGAGTCTGTTTGGGCGTTTTCTAGGACCATCTTTTTTTGTGGGTTTTTGGGTTTGTTTTGTGGATTAGCGAATGGGGGTTGGAATTGGGAGTGTAGTCTTGGTGAGGGATGGAGTTGGAGCTGGTTGTGTGATGCTGTGACGTTATGGGTGTTATGCGGTTTAGTCAGCCTATTATTTATGCGGTGTGCAGGATTTATGCACTGGGTTTATATTCCGAAGGCTGGTAGCGTTTTGACTTTCTTTCTTTCCTAGTAATGTATTTTAAGCTCAATGATATAAGTTTGTAATTCGGGTGTATATCGCATAATCTAGCTGCTTTCTGACTCCAAGCATCTTGTACTGTGATGTTGTTTGTGGTCTGTATATCATCTGTTGGTGCCTTATATATATATTTATCGCCAAATTCCCACTTAGCTGTCTAAGGAAGTCAAAGTGTAAAGGACTAAATTCTCAACAAGTCTACAGATATGACAATACATCTCCAATCTCTTGCCAATCCTGGATGTTTCTCCTTCCCACTTCCATCGAACTCCAAGCCTTCTACCTTCCAACCATCTCCTGATGTCCTAGATTTAAGCCCCCTCTAAATCTGATCGAAGGATAGGTTCTTCACACGGTAATAGGTGTCTAGTTATTCAGTCAGCCAAGTCCCATAACCGCTAGAGCAGATAATACTAACCCGTGCTAGGACCAGGAGATCCAGATGATCCCTCCATCTGCAAATTGATGATCCTGCAGCATGTTAGTTTTTGTGAACATCCCCGCCCTCTATAACCTGTCAAGTACTCACAGATACAAAGGCTTCCCGACGTAGTCGGCCCCGTACTGAGTTGTAACCTCCACATCGTCGAGGAAGTACTTGACCATGATATCGGCGTCGTTCTCAGCGCGGATCTGGGTTTTGACCTTGTGGAAGTCACTCGGAGACGGGTAATCCGTGTTGTGGTTCATGACTTCGGAAGACGTCTGGAATATTGTCGTTAGTTGTGTTCATAGATAATATGATAGTAGATAAAGGAAACTCACATTGAAGACATTGAAGGTGATTTGCCCCGTTCCTGTTCCAATTATCAGTCAAAAAAGCGACTCAAAATAACTAACATCCAACACCAACCCTTCCACTCAGCCATGTCAATCTCAGGCGGCCAGCTCTCCGCACTATTCAACCAGAAAGCGGGCCAAGTTCCCTTATCGGTCGTCGCCTGGAACTCAGCCTCGATGTCGAACCCAGATCCCGCTTCAACAGTGAACGTGTTCTTGGAATGGACTGCTCCAGAGAGATAGTTGATTTCCTGGCCTCCACTGGTCGCAGGCTGGCCCGAGGTCGGCTTTGCGACGAGTATCAGCGTGCCGGATTCGACGGAGATATAATCGTGGTCGGTGGAGTTGCCGACCATACGGGCTGAGCCGTTGTGATCGCTACCCCATGGGTAGAGGTAGGAGAAATACTCTTCGAGGGAAGTGTAGGAGTCGAAACAAGTCGTGGGGATGAGGTTCTCCGCATAGGCGAGAGAAGCAAGGGAAAGGAGTGTGACGGGCTTCATTTTGGCAATGTTGATCCAATATTCGACCGAATTTACCTTTCAATGATGGGAAACAATACAAGCCAAATAAAAAATCACCGACTAGACCCGGGTATTTATCCCCATCCCCTAGCCCACGATCACAGAACAGACGGGTAGGCCGGACACAGATCTGCACGGTTGTTTTGCATCTGCGACACCACGCTAATGTCGCTCTATATTAACCCCACCGGGATATGGCTGTAAATTGCATGATCAACACATCGGAGCTGCACCACTTTTGTTAATGATTTTCTGTTCTATTCGGGGGCCAAGTTTGAATGCAGTTCTGGTGTATCTGGACCGATGTAGTGCTGCTGAGGAGCTTAGGGCTTGGTTTCCTTTTTCGGTACGGAGGGTTGGTATGCTGCTCTGGGTTAGTTTAATACTCGGCGATTGATAAGCTGCGAAGTGATGTCATTTTCCTATTCCTTCATTTATCAGTGTCGTTATCGAAAGCTTGTATATGGTTTTGATATTGGTTATGTTTAAGGGATATTGAGAGGTGTGTATCAGGGTCTGGGTGTATGCATGGCTGCAGGTCCGTGAGTCTTGGCCATATATTGGGGATTATGCAGAACTATACAGAGGCACTCATCATTCCTTGTTTGAACACGACGTAGTCCGCGTCCAATCTTGATCTAACGTCTTCCGCTGATCATTACTTCTCTATCAAAGCTAACAGTCTCACTCCGAGATATAAATGGAAAGAAAACGGCCGAATCACCGACAAACGGCCCGATCCAAAAGATCCTCGGTATGCCTCCAAACCAACTCAGGCACCCGCTGCACGCGATACTCTTCTATAATCTTTCGGCTCGGTCGAACCTCCCCGTTCCAATTCAAGAGATACGCTCCACTACCCGTCTTTCCAGTCGTACCCTTCGCAACATCTCCTGCCTCGACGGGAACACCTTGCGCGATGATACCTTTCTGGGCCGGGTACCGCGCAGAGCTTAGATGAAACAGATGCCGTTCTCCACTTTCCTGGAGACCGACGGAGAAAGGCCACATCAGAGGCCACATCCCGTAATTGTAAAATGTCGAGATAGGCGGTGGGAAACTGTTTGTGTAGATGTTTGTACCCACTAGACCGGGGTAGACGTGGATGAAGCTAACGGATGGGTGGGTCTTGGCTAAGTATTCCATACTCAGGGAGGTCATGGTGATGGAGTGTTTGTAGGCATTCAGCAGGGAGAAGCTCTGCTTGAGATCTAGATCGTCGGTGCTGATCCCGAACTCGAATCCGCCACCGTAGACACTCACTACCCGACTTGGACCTGCTGATTCAAGCAGTGGAAGGAGGTTCTGGACAAATCGCATGCGTGCATAGTAGCGTAGAGTGAAAAGATAGTCGATTCCCTCGGTGGTCTCGTTTCGGCCTCCAAGGGAGATGCCGCCGGGTGTCATGAAGAGGAAGTTGAGGTGTTTTTCTTGTTGGAGAATCTGTTTGCATGCTGCGTCTACGCTGCGGATGAGTGATACGTCGGTTTCGATGAAGTTGAAGCGGCCTTTTGGGTTTAGTTGTTGGAGTTCGAAGAGGAAGGGCTTTGCTCGTGATTCACTCCGGGCGATTATGTATGCTGTTGGGTTGTCTGTGTGTTTGGCGAATTGGCGCAGTGTGCTCTGGCCTATTCCACTTGTCCCTCCGACAAATAGGGCTGTGAGATTGGGGATTGTTCGTAGACTGGCGTTGGATGCTTGGACTATCTTGAGGGAGACCATCCTTGAGGCAGAACAAGGAAGAGGAACACAAATAGAAAGAGAATACTCTGAAGAAAGCAGATAGTAAAGTAAAGTCGAGCCAAAGTGTTTGTATTATAGTTTCAAAAGTCGCAAGGGTGATATTATCTCATGGTAATGTGTTGGTAGAACTCACCTTTTTGATCCTCTGTCCGTCGGTGATCCTTCGCCGATGAAGGATCACAACAATCTCTCGATCCTCCATGCACACGATCCATCATTCATCCAACATGATCCGTCAACCACAGTTTTGATCCAACAATTTTTACTTCGATTATCCTGCCTATCTCGACGAGCTATATTCACTCACTGCGCCACTTTTGTATTCCGATCAATTCGAAATGCCTATGGGGAAATGATTCGATCCTTCCTCGGTGCCAACCATTCTTGGATTGTTTCAACACCCAAACACAACGAGGATTATGACATGAGACTGGGTCTTTACATGCTTTTTCACGATGCTCCTAGTATATCTAATCTGTTAAGCATGGTTTGCAAATAGTCGTTGACGAAAACGCCGTTACACATGCATTCCCGACTCTCGCTATTTCTAAAGCTTTGAACAACTCTGCTCTCAAACCATCATCGGCGACATCGTCGCGCAGCCTCATGAGTATCTCTCGCAGCTCGACGTGAGAAGACCGCATCACAGAAAGAACACCGAAGCTTCGCCGATTCACCACGTCGCTCTCGCTGGTGGCGGGTCAGATTACTTCTGTTCGAAAAGGCACGACCATTACAGCACGACTCCCAGCAACGAAGAATATCTTCCTTTTGAGATCCTTGGTTCGTGTGAACAGCGGTAGTCGTCTGCGATGCCGGTGAACCGAGATCGGATCGATTACTTGTTGAAGGGACAACATCTGGAGTATCTTCCAGGGATCTATAATTGGACGAGCGATGTCAGTGACTTCCATCTTTACTCGAGTAGTTACCGATGGGTCAGGTGGGAATATCAATACCCTGCGAATTGGAGACGTTGCAAGTCTTCGCGGAGCCGTCGGAGCTCTGTGACTAGTTCGCTATTGGAATTCTCGGCTTGGTGATTTGGGGTTATGGTGTGGTTTGCTTGAGTATGATTGTCTGCGAGTCGGGGGTCTTGCATTTTCGGATAGTCGTTGATGTGTGATGGGGGCGAATCCTCATATTGGAAAAGGTTCCATGCTTCTCTGCAAATTACTCGGCTGGGTTAGTCTCTCCTACCGGAGGAGTCATTACCGCTGCAATACGCACTGATATGTGAGGGACATGGTGTTATTTCGCTGCTCAGGTATAATGTGATAAAGCTGAACAGCATGCGAGAAGGGAGTCAGTATAGCAGCCCAGGTGAGATAAACGCTCTTGGCTACCCACTCTACTTCCAGTATCGCCAGGTCTCCACTAACTAGTATGGTTAAATTTAGCCAGATGTTCATACGTGGGGCAACCTCTGAACACACGGTAGATTGAGGCGTTCTTTATCTGGACTAAGCTGCCATCTAACACGACGAGCACCGAAATCCCGCTAGCTTTTTCTGGAGATTATTTGCGATACTTTGGGGTCTTGGATGAGATTCAAAAAACCTGTACGCCCGACTATCAGGTCCAAATACGATGCTTGCTGTCCAAGTCTTGGCCAAGATTGGGGTCCAAAAGTTCATCGATCGCTCCAGCCATCGAATCCTGGCTAGTGCTTTCTCTTTGTTTAGCGACTAAAAAACCAACCACTGGCTCTGTATCCATGTTCCTGGTTTTCTGCTCAGGTGGTTATTTCGTTACTCTCAGGATTACCATTAATCATCCGGTGAAGCAGCTTGTTGTCTTCTACCCCTCATATGAGGGTCCGCTCGTCTGACGACAATGGATTCTAAAGTAGCTGCAGAAACAAGTGATGAACAATCACAACATGGACTGGTTTCCCTCCAGAAAACGTGTGTTGATATGTGATCCTTGATATACCTATCTGTATTACTAACAATTAATCAACAGCAATATCCCGCGAGCATGTCACTCCTGCCATGTTTCCAAAGTGAGATGCAACCAGCCGATCCCAGGTATGCCGTGCTTGAGATGTCAGAAAGCATCCAAACCTTGCTTCCCCGCGGAGAAACCTCAGATGAACCGTCAACAATTGAATGATCGCATCGTGGATATACAGTCCAAGATCGATAAGATGATCTCATCTGCTGTAAAACAAGAGGCCACTGACAACCGAACTCGCGCCAGCGCGGAGTCCTTTTCAGCTTGGCCTTCTGATTTGACTTCAGTGTCGAATATCTCTGGACAACATGGCTGGGCCCCATCTGTAGGTACTTCCCTGCCGATGCCCTCCAGTGGTGGGTCCATCCAGCTCTAATTGCCCTGAGCTCAATTTATTACTCACACCTCCATCCCACAAGGCAGTGAGCTCCGGAGCTGTAGATCTTAAGATCAGCATACAGTCGGTACTGGACAAAACTATCACCCCCTATCTTGACCATGCCACCGCCGAGATTATATTTAACCGTTATATCACAAACATGGCTCCCACCTTTCCAGCAGTGGTCTTCCCTCCAGGCACAACGGCGGCCGATGTACGGAACGATAATCCGATTCTCCTCTTAGCAATTCTTGACGTAGCGTCGTCCGGGTTCTGTGATTTGGAGATTCAGAGAAGACTCCGGAGACTGATCGTGCAGACATATGTTCATTGTATGCTACGCAGCGACCAATACACCCTCGGCTTACTGCAAGCGTTGATCGTATCCGCGACATGGTATCGGTCAATTGAGCCGTTAGAGCCGGGAGAGCAGATGGATATTTACCAGATTGGTCACACTGCTGCCAACATGGCTTTAATCATGGGACTTGGAGACAGATTGAGTAATAAAAACAGGGAACCCTCAGCGTCGCCAGGGGATGGGCAGGTCGATCAACGTCAAACTGCCCAGGTAGAGCTTCTTGGAGCTCGGAGAGTCTGGTTGGGATGTCACTATATTTGCTCGAAGTGGGTGAACGGAGTCGACGTCCATTGATGCGGTTGCTAACACTTCGTAGTACTTCTATGTCTCTACGGGCGCCGAACGTCATGAGATGGACCCACTGTATGGATGAATGTTTAGCAATCCTGGAAACCTCTCCTGATGCTTTCCCATCCGACAAGGTTCTGTGCCAGCACATTCGTCTACAGCGCATAACCGAAGAAGCTGCAATGCAACTGTCCCTCAAAGATTCTTCTGCATCTCGGTGGTCACGGGCCATACAGATCCAAACGTGGTATACGTTGTCCAAGCGACAACTCTCTGACTGGCGTAACAGCATCCGTGAAGATGATTTTGATGGCAAGCACTATTCTCGCTTTTCCATGAATACTTGAAGTTGACTAATAATTCAATATTCTTATATAGGTGCACTACAACTCTCCTACCATTTCTCGTCCTTGTATCTAAACGAAGTTGCCTTCTGTACAGCGTCTGAAAATACCACCTCCAACGCCGAAGCGCCGTCAGAAAATCAGACATCAGCCACCATCACCATCCCAGCAGACATATTCAGCGAATGTGTCGAGACCATAGATCACATATTCCGAGTTTTTACCTCCTTGGATATGTCTGCGATTCGAGTCTTACCAGCAGTGCATCTAATCCGGATGATTTACACCGCGCTCCTCCTAGTGAAGCTTCACTTTGCGGCCATCACATCAACTAACGAAGATGCTCAACCGCAAATAGACCGACTTCAAGTCTCCAAGCGTTTAGGTTGCATCATACAAATGTTCGCAGGGTGGGGACCACTATGGCCTGCTACCAAGTTGATGGCAGTCTTCCGTAGGATTCGGTCCTGGTTTGAAGATGACGATATGATGAAGCGAGATGGCTCATGGCTAAATGTGTGGAGACTTGGTCCCCCATCTCTAAGTCCGGAGGATACCCAATCCAGCACCGACTTGCTTGGGCCTAATAATGGGTCATTTCTCTCTCCTGGGTCGCAAGGTCCGTCCTGGATGGTATCTGTGGACCCTAACATTCTGGATACCATTCCATTGCCGTTCAATCCTCCACTGGAACTCAGTAGTAGTGGGTTTACTCCTACTTCAGGTGAATGCATGATTTCGAATATGATAGACACAAGGGACATCGATGCTACCCTCAACATGGACCTAGAGTTGGAACAACTCCCAACCATGTACTTCGACTCACACAGTCCAAAGCTAACATTATCCAATGACTCAAATGCCGGCATTTACGAAAATTCCAGGGCTGAAGGTACACGGACAAACGACCAATCTCATTAAAACTATTATTCCTTGACAAGACTTAGGATTCGCAACTCTCGATTCAAATAATATCAATAGTATCTACCATTTCGTCGAATAGTGCACAAAGAGACGCGTAGTATCATGGTGATTTCCTCCATCTTCGTACGCTGTCTTTCTCGACGCAGAATAAATCAGTCTGATACGTGGAAGATGCTCACGATAGTCCGAGCTAAACAAACTACCACTTCTCAACATAAGGCCTCAGATCCAGCTCAAAGCCCCATGTCGTCCTCGGTTGGGCGTGCAAATGCCAATACGAATCCGCAATCTATAAAACACAATCAGCCTTTCCTCATTCATCCAAAACCCAACCCACAAAGAAGACAAAGGAGACAAAGGAGAAAAAGAAGAGAAAACTCACCGCTGCAGGATCCAACTTGGCATCCTCGTGCTCAAAGGTCCACGCCTTGGTCCTAGGGATATCAATCACCCCATCAATAATAACATGCGAGACATGAACCCCCTTGGGCCCGAACTCGCGAGCAAGACTCTGCGCCAACGCACGAAGGGCAAACTTCCCCGATGCGAAGGCAGAGAATGATGCTGAGCCTTTCAGACTAGCTGTTGCGCCGGTGAAGATTAGTGTAGGTGGGTGCTGGAGTCCGGTTGCCTTTTGGAGGAGGGGGAGGGTGCGTTGGGCGAAGTTGAAGCCACCTTTTCTGTTCTTTTTGTTAGAGTACACTATTCCTTGTCGAGAAACTAGAGAATGAAAAGAATAGGATAGGATAGGATAGAAAAAACAAACCCTTGACTCTCAAACCCCGAAGCGAATTCCTCCTCCGTCAACTCCAGGAACGGCTTGCGGACGAATCCGCCCCCAGAGTTAAAAACAGCTGCCGCTAGCGTCGATCCCCCATATTGCTCGTTGATCTTCTCAAATGCAGACTTGACACTGTTTGTGTCAGATAGATCAGCACTAATACCTGTTGCTTGGCCGCCGTTTGCGTTGATTTCGTCGACGACTGGCGTGAAGTTTGCCGGGTTACGAGCTAGTAGAACGACGGAGTAGGCTTGGGCGAATTTGCGGGCGATTGAGGCGCCCTTTTTACTCTTTTGTTAGTGGTGCCTCATGGGGGATTGATTATTGATAGTGGGGATGATGTGGGGTGATGGAACTCATTGATGATGACATACAGTTCCTGGACCGACGCCAGCGATGATAGCGAAGGGTTTGCTGGCCATTGTTTTTCTATTTCTTGAATATGTACTGGTATTGCTATTATTGATCAAGCTCGAGACAGAAATAAATTTGAATAACACATGGGAAACAGATCTACTTATACTGACCCAGTGTCGTGATTTCCCTCGGCGTTTGGTTCATGCCGATGCTTAGAAATCGATGCGGAGGTTATTTGTGATTTTCTCATCCGTCGCTGCGGTGATATCATCGATTTTGCTGATGTAACTGGTCCATCTGGTTTATTTATAGGAAGAGGGCTAATTGTTTTTTATGATTAGTCTACAGACTTTGTTTCGGTATTTGTTGTTCCCGGTGACAGACTTGGTATGTGGTCGGGGCTTCAATCACCGAGATAGCGGCGTCTAATTGTCTATGGAATGTATATTATGGTATTAATATGGGATGAATTTGACACGTACCTGAATCTAACTTATGGGTACTGAAGTAGAGGCTGAATTAGGTCGGCTTGTTATACATACTGACTTCGAAGTGGACCTTTCAAGTGATAGGTTACTGCTTAGTATAAATAGCACAAGAGAAACTTTTTAGTTTGAGAGATCTTTCATACATCCTAAGAAAACCAGATCATGCCATTCATAACAATACCCTACCGAAAATCTATCACCGCAAAACACCTTTTAGGGGATATTAAGTAAGACCCGAAAACCAGACCCAGAAAGAAAATGCCCTCACAGCTGAACCATATCATTCATAATCTTGACCTCCTCGCCGGGCTTGAACGGCGGCAGTCCAATATACGGACAGCTGGAGCAACGGAACGCATCGCCGAGCGAGCAGCTGTTGCACGAGCTTGTCTTGCCCTGCACGGTGAAGTCTAGCTCGTCGTTCAGGTCGTCTGTGTTCAGCTTCAGAATGTTGAGATCTTGAGCGGCCTTCGCCTCACGTGCGCGGTCTTCCTCCTCGAGTTGACTGGCTAGACCGCAGGTGCAGTCCTTGCAGGGACGCCGGCGCTTCTTGGCGGTCTCTGGTACGCAGTTTTGGGCTAAAAAGTTTAGTCAATAAGTTGTTTCACAAGATAATAGAACATCAAAAGGGAAACTCACGTCGTGGGAGAGGTCTCTTCAAATCATCGTCCGAAAGCAACGCATCCTCATCAATCAACTCGTCATCGTTGTTCTGAGCCGGATCGAACATTCCCACGCCGTTCGTGCTGGCTCCGTTTGTAGCCACTCCATTCTGAGCTCCGTTCACTCCATTGGTGTTATCCTTCTTCTTCCTGCCACCCAACTTCAACGGTACAGCAGCCTCCTGCGCCGGCTTCTCAAACCCACCATCCTTCTCCACCAGCCCCGCCAAGATAGCCTCCAACCCCTCACTAGCCCCCAAACTCCCCTGCTGCAGCTGCAATCTAGCGCCCGCCTTCATCGCCGGTACCAAAGCGGTATAAACATCCCGAGTCAACAACCGCACAGCCTCATCCGACTGCGCATCCGTCAACACCAGCACGAGGTCATATGTATTGGGAGGAAGGGAGACGAAGCCTGCGGACAGGCGATCGAGCATCTGGAGATCGGTCGAGGAGCGATCGAAGGTCGAGAAGACATCGCGGAGTTTCTCTTCGTGGGCGGCGACAGAGGGAGGGGCGAGGAGGAGGTTGCGCTTTTGATTGCCGTTTGATTGAGGTGGGGTGGGGAGGTCGATGTCGACGGAGGTGTCGATTGTGATAGACATTTTGGAATAATTATTTTGGTTCACCTCCTTGTTGTTTTCTTTGGTTCGTTTGCTTGGTTCTGTGTGTGTTCCGAGGGTAAACAGATGGGGAATAGAAGGTAGACGTTGGTTTGGATTGGAGAAAAGAAAGTTGGACTGGATGCCCTTCCCTTATCAATTATTAAGATCTTTGGTGGGATGAAAGATTGGTGGCGGTTTTGGGTGCCTGATTTGTCAGGTGGATACCGATCCGATAGCGGAGATGGAATCAGGGACGAGGCTTTACTAATGCGTGAGTCACTGGAGGGTGGGGGATTATATACCTAGTTTGATTCTAGTTAGACGATGTCTCTCATTTCACTTTCCTTTTATTATACAGGGCGTGGGTGGTTCGTTGAGATTCGATATGATCTGGAGAGATGTGATCCATTACCTAACAGGGTCAAAAGTCTCTTCTTATCAATCAGCGCACATGACCTCGCTGGTGTCTGAAAACGGATATCTGATCCAGGCAGTCACTAACGGCCTCAGGCATATATTATGTAGCATAAGGCATCGATGGATCTCCTTATCGATAAGCTAAATGTATTCGCTCCACTTCTCACTATAATCTCACAACATGACCTGTCGCCATATCCATACTTAATATCCTTATCCCTTGTATATTTACAACACTAACTATACAACTACCTATTATTCTAAACAAGGATATTTAATAAAAATGTCCTCCGAGTCCCCGTCCTCTCAGACCTCTGCAAGAACCAGTGGTCTTTCTCCGCCATACGGATGCTTGGGCTTTCAGTTCCTGATGCCTAGGTCGTGTTAACTTAGGTCCCCCCATTTGTTGATCATCATCTGTCGGTCATCAGCGGGAGTTACGGGAGTTGTAACACGGATTCATCGTCCTGTGCTCTGTCGCCGCCATGCCGGCTATTTCGTATACTGGCTTTGGATTCGATGAGAGATATTTTCTCATGCTCAGAGTGACCAGGCTTTAATCAGATGCGTCCACGTTCCAGAGCTCGAAGTAGGGTTCCGAAATCCTCGGAAACGATGCTTCTCTAGATGTCCCGGTCTCCAATTGCATCAAGCTGAGGTCGGAATGTAAGTGTCGAGAAGTTTAAGGTATTCGTCCCAGTGAGACGACATATTGATAAGAGAATGCCTGTGTAGTGAGGACACAGCAGATCCGTATGTAAAAAGAAATTGTTTCGGTCGAAGCAATTGGTTGTGTTGGGGGCCGAGTATTTATATCAGGTGATCTGGGAGGAGTGACTGGTAGAGTCTCATCAATTGGCAGTCCTTGCAGAAGATGATCGGATAACCATCCGTTTGCCATTTCCAGTACCGGCTATGTACGCTTATGTATGCCTTGTTGTCAGGTCCATGAAGCAGAAAAAGTGATCCATACGGGGTCTTAGAAGCTCTCACGTTCCTTTAACAAAGATAACGCGTGTTCCATCCTGCTTAACTCAGACCGATATTCAGGTAGAAAAACAACTTCCGTTGCTTTAATCATCTTTCCTCCCTGGTCCACGAGTTCCATATAAGGGGTTCCCGGCCGAATCAAGGTCGTGAACCCAATTGTGTGCCCGCTCAAGATAAGTGTTATGCTGATAGGCGTACGCTACCGATACTTCGTTCAGCCTTACTTCCGCGTCTGGCCAACCCCCTTCGATGCTTGGATCATAGTTCTTAGTCGGGATCAGAATGGGAGTCGAGGTCTTCATTGTGGATTACATGGATCGCTTCTTCCTCAAGGTTGTAATGGCTAAGAGTACTTTCAGTTTGCACCCTTCAAGTTGTTATTACCAACTTCGGATGGCCAAACATAGCAGTCTCACAGACCGTAGGCATTTGATGGAAAGTATCTTGAGGATGGGACAAGCTGGTTCGTGCCATCGTAGACTGGTATCTGGTGGGCTTTCTGGCCTAGGTGGAAGACCTTTGAGTTGGAGAATGATACTTCCAGGGCCGTTAAAGACGACTCCACAGTATCAAGCACTTGATACATGAGACAACTCAATGTTTCCAGACACCATGCCGTCGTACTTTGACAAGACGTTATGGGAAGCTTCACACACCACTTAATAGGTAGAAGTATAACGCTTTCTGCCAAGCTTCCAGACCTCAATAATTGACTTGTGTGCCCGGCTGGGGCTGACGTACAGTATCCAAGCGCTCTGCCAATAGCTTGGAAGCGCTGGTCGATTAATTCGTAGATGCCATTAAAGCGAATCATGCTCTCTTTTTAGAGGCAGTTCGCTATGTCATAGAGTTTCTCGAAGTGAGTTTTCCTCTCTTAATAGAGGCGATTCAGCACCTCTAGGACGTGCTGCTCCATTTTAACATCAGGCAGATGTGTCCATATCGATAAGTGATTATTGGTAGTGATGTTACGATTGTGTCTTTGATAGTTGAGGAAGACTCATGTGAGCAAGAAGCACGTTCATACCACATCATGATGACTTTGGTTCCTCTGATCTAGGCAAGAACTTAATATCCTCAGACATCTAATATGATTATAAGGAACTGTTGGTGGATAAAGTGCTCAAGGCGCGACCTTGATGTCCATGGCATTCTTGTCGAGTGGGCATGAGAGGAACTAATGGACCTCCTTATGATAAGCTAAATATACCCTGATTCATCTTTCCCTTCACTCCACTTATTATAAAACTTGTTATCTATGAATAATACCATCAGTGTGAATATTTCTAGATATTACCGCCGGGACTTTTAGCTAATAACTGTCTATTCAAAATTGTCAGAACTGACTCTCGCAAACTATAGTAATCCCTATATGTATCTATGTAAATCTTATTATTATATTTATAACGTAGAAAAGATGATCTATACAGGATCCTGGAAGCTCTTATATCAGCCGGATTAAAGTTATAGACCTCATCATGTACCCGCTTAAAACACGTTTTATACTGACAGGCGTACCCATCTAGCAAAGGTTTTCCAACGCCCGGTAATTCCGGATCCAATTGAATATTGTCATATCACTTGACTTGCTCTCCTAAGCATTCCTTGACATGTTCAAAACTGGTGAATCTGATCCATTAACCAGTCGCATATTTCGTAGGATCAGGGGCTTCCGAGCTTCTGTCCGGCATCGCAGTGAAGGCATGTCAGATGTATCTAGACTTCCTCGGAGACAGAGATTGTACTCAAGTTTCCCACCATCAGGTTTTCCCACTCCAGGAATAGCAAGTCAATTGTTCTAGATATCTCCTTTAGCAGCGAGTTCAATATTCCATGTTGACTGATAGGAAACTGAGCTGCTGAATTCGACTTGCGAATTATATCTTGTGCATTCGCGGGGGGCACAGGTTTGTATAATGACGAAATCGAAATGGACATTTCGGGTAGAGAGGGTTAGTATAACAAGTTAGGGCTACGTGTAGTACATACATAGTATGTCATTTTCCCATCATCCTGCTTAGGACTGTTGCCTGAAGACTTTTCCTCATTACCCGCTACTTATCTTTCTTCACCTGTATCTATCTTAAAATTACTCTTTACCCGCTGACCTCGATCTGTTGAATCTTAGCCACTTCGCACCTTTCAATATAAAACCCACATAATGCAGCTGGTAACACTTAAGTTCTCGTGATGTCGACGTTTACGCCCACCCAACAAACCACTTCTCTTACCTCCAGCGAGGCCCAATCGGTTGACATGGGCCCTGCAGACGAGCTCATCGACCCACAGCGACATGAGCTGATTACGCAGCTGTTATATACTATTGGAGAGCCTCGCATTAACTCAACTGCATGGGCTTGCCTATGGTTTGCAGACCTCTCGAACATAAGAGGCCTTCTCGAAGGATGTTACGTGAGTCAGGTCAGTAACATCGCTATAAGTCACAGCCTCAGCAGTGAGAGCTTTAACGACATGATGAAAGCATGTAAGTAGCTTGATTGACCATACGGAGAAGTACTAGCTAATGCAATATCAGGGGCAGTTCGCTCCAAGAACCAAGGGTGTACTTTCATGTCCGACGAAGGCTTAGAGAAAATCTATGAGGACCCAGATGAAACAGAGATCGAAGAAACTCCAACCAAGAAGCGGCGGCGTGCTTCCGATTCACGAAAGCCTTCCATAAGATCTAGACAGATCACCAAGCAAGAAGCTCAACATCCCTCAGTAATAACCTCCTCTGCAACGGCAGGACCTACCAAAGAATCCACTTCTTTGTCACCGAAGAAGTCGACTGCCCATAAGGCAGTCGCAAAAAGACTGGTAAGTTCAATTTACATACACCACAACCGAATCAATTTCTCACTAACATAATCAAGTGCAAGGAACGGGATAATGACATGTGTGTTCTCACCGGGTTTCTTGAACCGCTTGAAGTTGCACACGTGTGCCCATACGGCCTTGGACAGAAGGAGGAAAAGCCCCTCAAAGAATTCTGGGCGATTTTAAGAATGTTCTGGACCAGAAAAAAGGTCGATGCCTGGAAGAAACAGGTCTCAGGCCCACATAGGACAGAAACCTGTTCGAATATGATGTGCATGGTCAACGTTGCCCAGAAATTGTGGGAAAAGGCCCGGTTTGCCTTGAAACCACTGTCGATAAGCGAGGACCAGAAGGTTCTTACAGTACAATTCTATTGGCTGCCGAGACATTCATACTCTCGTAGGATGCCAGCAATCAAAACTCCCGGTCCTTTCCCTGGCAATCTCTCCTCCAGCACCGTGAACGGTGAACACATTGCGAAGCTGTTTAATATCGCCACGGATACTAAACTCTGTTCTGGGGACGTTATCACCTTCGAGACTAATGACCCAATCGGTCACCCCCTTCCATCCATGGAGCTACTCAATATGCAGTGGGTCTTACATCGAGTTCTTGCCCTTAGCGGGGTTGCCGATGCAACTGATGAGGATCTTGAGTCCGAATTAGATAGGTATTTGAGGCTTGTCTCGTCCGGGCAATATCAAGAGGATACTGAGAGTGACACCGAGGAAGAGGAGGAAGAGGAATAAGAGGAGGAAGAAAGAAGAAGAGGGACGTCGACACACGGAGGGAGAAGTTTGGGAAGAAATGCATCCTAAATAGGTAGGGGATGGACTTTTTAGACAGGGTGAAAGACCCTTGAATTTGAGAAAAACACTGACAGAGTCCCTATATAAGACTCCGTATTGCCAAAGCGGTGGCCCATTGTTTCATAGAGGTTCTAGAATTCGCGTTTGAGCTCAATATCACAGATCTTGCGTTCCTCCTGGGGGCGGTTCATTACTTCATGGAGGTTCTAGAACTAACACTTGCTTTTCTTCTAGAGATAGTTTATCATTATATAGAAGTTTCAGAATACGTGTTTGACACCCCTCTTATAGATCTTACTAGTTCGTTGTTGTTTGTGACTTCGCTGATCTTGGCAAGAAATAAATAGCCTCAGGCATAGACTATAGATTGTAAGGCACCAATGAACCTCCTTATCGATAAGCTAAATGTTTCCTGATTCCAGACTTTTTTTCCTCCGCTCCACTTCTCATATCTTACATTATATCATAACATGACCTGTCGCCATATCCATACTTAATATTTTACCTTCTATACATTCCCAATACTATCCATACAATATACTCCCATCCTGAAGAAGGATATATAATAGAAATGTCCTCCGAAGACCCCCTCCTCTCAGACCTCTGCACAATTTGGTCCGTTCAACCCCAATCCCATCACCAACCAACCCCCAAAGCACCAAATAAAACCACCTACTAACACACAACCCCACACAGCCACATCCAGCCCCCAAAATACCGCTGTCCTCGCTGCTCAACCCGCACCTGCTCCCTCCCCTGTTCGCGCCGCCACAAACTCTGGTCCCAATGCAGCGGCGTCCGCGATCCCGCGGCCTACATGAAGAAAAACGAACTAGCGACTGAATCCGCCTTCGACCGGGATTTCAATTTCATCACGGGGATCGAGCGCACTCTGGAGCGTGCAGAGCGCGACGCCGAGAATAGGGGGATTTCTGTACAGCCTGGGACTTCTGGGCGGGGTGTGGACCTTGCGGTTGTGGGGTTGGATGGGGATGAGGAGAGCGCTGGGGGTGGTAATGAGAAGGGGAGGAAGAGGAGGAGGGTTGAGGGTGGTTCCGGGGGGTTTGTGAGGGGGGAGTTTGGGTTTCTTAGGGGCGCCGAGGAGGCGGGTGTTACTGTTCTTAGGGCGCCGAGGGGGATGAGTCGGAATAAGGCGAATGCGTCGAAGTGGTTGCCTAAGTATGTTTCCTTTTTTGGAGTTTTGGGTCGGGGTGAATGTAGTGGATGCTGACTGCGGTGCAGGAATAAGTGTTTGAATTGGACGGTTGAGTGGATTGCTCCAGATGGGGAGAGGAGACTTAGACTCTGTTTGGAGTCGTCGACTCTTGCTGAGGCTTACGATCGGTCTTTTCCTTTGTCTAGGGAGGAGCGCGAACAGAAGAAGAAAGATCAGGAGAGCAAGTCGGAACAAGTGGATGTCGATTCGTCTGAGCAACTACCTGATACACACGACCTTACTCCATCTACCGCAGACGCTACGCCCCAAGAAGCTGTGCCTCAGGAAGCTGGGCTTCCCAACCCGGAGAGCGAGACAAAACCGGATATCGCACCGGAAATCTCACAAGACCAACCCACGCAATCCACAGCTGAGATTAGCTCCCACCGCGATCTCTACTTCTATCTCCATCGCCCACGGACGAGCACGAAACAGCCGGTGCTCGTCCCTCTCTCTCCCACTGCCACTCTCACCTCCGCTCTGCGCGGCCGCACTGTTCTAGAATTCCCGACTATCTATATACTATCAGACTCACCAAATACCTTGTCGTCGGAGGACGAGAATATAAAATTTCTTCTCGAGAAAGACTATTTACGCACGCAGCCGCAAGGTGAAATCGAGTCAGGAGAAACCTCCGAGACGGACGGCGATCAACCGGCACCTGGATCCGTGGATATTTCAAATCTAGATGAGAAAAAGGTATTGGAGGTGCTGCAGAAGGATCTATTGGAGCCCATTTAGACGGTAGGACATTGATGCTTGCGGGAATTTGGGAGTAGGATATCACTTGGTTCAAATGAGATTAGGTTACCCTTGATCTAAAGTATCATTTGTAAATGTTTAGTACTTAGCCTCAGCGGTGGGCAACGGTTTAACATGAAACTTATATGAGTGGGTCCACGTTCAAGCCGTTGACCCGCGACGTAGAGGCTGCTGCGAGCAGAAGAGATTTGGTAGAGATACGCAAAGCGTCTCGATGCGTAGAATCGAGACTGTCATCCTGTCAATATCACTGTTCCTATTGTCATTGAATCAGATAAACAAAACTAGTTATAAATGAGAAACGCCAAATGCAAGGTATATAACGCTAGGACCAGGCCAAAATAGAATAATCTGCAAAAACAATCCAACCAAAGGGGTATCTTGTATACATATCCATCCAGGGCGCCGTATCATGCCTATCAATTCTAACCGTAGGCTATAAGCCCTGACTCAAGACTCAACTGTCAGTGTTATGTAGGTTATTGTGTTGCCTCGAGCAGGACGTTGCGGGCCACCAAGATGTCAAAATAGTCTATCCGTTAATTGCCAAGATGCGGCGAACCTCACAGGTCCACTAGTTATATGTGGAAGGCTGGCCACATCCTAACATACCCAGAAATTGGAATGTTGCTACATGTCGACAGTGGCATAGTGTGCCCTGTGTCGATCATTGTGCAACTAAGGAGCAGTGCTGCTATCACGCACCACACAGAGAATGCTTCCACCAAGTCAAAGGATTCACAATGCGAGCATTCTCTGCATCTCGTGCTAGCCAGCGATACATCTGCAACGAGATGTATGAAGGACAACCGTCGATGGCGATACGGTTAGTCCAATGAGGATAGAGCATTAAAGGCTCTTGCGCCTATTAAGTGACTTTGGCATAGGAACTTGCATAGCAGTGTCACGTAACAGGCAAGAGCCTTTGACACAAGCCTCCGTATTCTATTACTATATCGTGTTGACGATATCGTGATAGTATCACTCTGGACTAGTCGCATCGGACTCGGTAGCCGGAAGTTCCGGCTCATGTTCCTCTGTCTTGTCCGTTTTATCCGAAAGAGACAAAATCTCCGTTGGGACCGTGTTCGGCAAGGTCCGCGCATCATCGTCCTGTGCTCCGTCGCCACCATACCGGCCATTGCGTATGCTAGCTTTAGATTCGATGGGAGACATTTTCTCACGCTCAGAGCGACCAGGCTTTAATCGGATGCGTCCACGTTCCAAAGCTCGAAGTATGGTTCCGACTTCCTCGGAAACGATGTTTCGCAGCTTACTCATAGCCTCGTCAGATACTTCTGAATGGGCATTCCATCCAAGCTTGTCAGACTCGTCCGAAACCATCGATTTCGACTCCAGCGACGGTCCAGTAACCAGTCGGTGCAAAGCAGTAGGCGACGTGTTGTTGGGACGACGTGCCATCTTCACCGGTTTCGGCCTCGAACCTGATGACACCGATGGCAAGTCCTCCTGTTGCCGCTTCGGGGGACGTGGAATATGGGTATTCGGCCCTTCTCCAACTTCGTTCCGAATCTTGTAATAAACCAGACCCAATGTAGCAGCCAGTGCCTGGTGTGCGGCCTCGGGATACAAGCGAACTGCTTCAGCACGAGTCAAATTGGACGGGTAATCACTGGAGTCGCTGGAATCACTATCGCTAGCAAACATAGCCTCTGTCTGGTGCATTCGACCCCAGTATTGGTAACCTCCAAGCTGATAGAATTCGGCCAACTGAACCAACCGATTGACTAAACTCTGTTAGATATGCCCCAGGGACATTCACCGGAGTACGACTTACTCCGACTGCGCTTCTTCAGGCACCAGAAGCGCCAGACAGTACGAGGAAAATATTCCGGCCACTGCAGCGTGCCATCATCCTCAACGACGGGGACCGGGGTGATTGGGGCGTGGGTGGTGTGAGCCAAGGAGTTGAAGCGGACGCGTTCCGAATGCTTCATGCGAGACTCGATCAGGGAAAAGCGGTCGAAGACAGAATTCAGATGACGTGATGTTTCATGCTGAAGAGTGATCAAATCGGTACGAAGTTGACTGATGGTCGCGTGTAGTTTGCTAATCTCCACCCGGCATTGACACACGTCCGTCTGAACATTTTCGATATCGGACTGGATCTGATCGATATTCTTCGACAAACGATCGACATCACTGCGTAAGAAGACGGTCTCATTGCCGGTCTGGCCGATGCTTGTCTTCAGTTGGAACACTCCCGACTTCAGCTGGTCCACATCCGTCCTCAACGCGACCACGTTCAAATCGATTCGGTTCGAGATAGAGCGATGGGCTTCGAATTCCCGGCGAATATGATCATCTTCCCGGTTCCGTCGCTCGACATAGCCGTCTTTAGTCAGGACAGTCGACCGTAATTGAAATACACTGGTATCGAGTATGGTTAAACGGTCGTGGATGTGAGATAGGGCAGGGTCGGATAAGCTAGGTGGTGTGGTTTCATGTATAAGAGATAATCTAGGGCTCGAGATGGGCATAGACATGCTCGAAGTGCGAGACAGACTCCGTTCGAGGGTGGCTGTCATAGTGCTGTGATGGAAAGGAACTGAGTATGGTGAATAGGGATACGAGATAGGCGATAAATCGTGGATAAATCGAGTTTCAACAAAGTCAACACCCCCTACATTCATTCAGCAAGATATGAGGTCCATTTTGGCGATAGTTCGGATAATGATAGCGATGGGATGTGTGGGTTGATTGATGGTCGTGATGGTGTTGTGGTATGAGTGACGACGGCTGCGAGATGAGTGAGAAAGACTCAACTCTCTTCTCCTGGACCCGTGACCGCCTCATCCCCTCCTTCAACTTGCGTGGCAGACACGGGATGGCCCAATGCGGTCGGGACAACCGGTTGGTTAGCCCTAATCAAAACATTGCGAACACCCGTCCTTCAGCAACTCGTTCTCTTTCGCAGGAAGTCAACATCTTCAATCTGGAATAGACCAATTGTTCATTAATTCCTAAATAACTGCTCTACCAATCCAAACACTTGAATCTCAAATGAAGCCCACTGAGAGAGAATACCGAAAGCAGATCCTTCTTCCCTCAGCAATACGGGGTTGTTACAATACAATGAGACCAAATTTACCACCGAGCTAAAGGCTTGGCAGCCGCACTGCACTCAGCTGACCAACTCGAAGCCAATGATAGACCATTTCCTCTCTCACTTTGCCTTATCGCCACCCCAGGGGGCCCCTTTATTGGAGGACAGAAATAGCCCTAGGCGTCATTGTGCAATCGCCCTGAATGGGATCATCCGTGCCGTATCCGCATTACTTGTTACATCCCAAGGTCGGGTAATATCACTGACCAGTTGACCCTACTTACATTGACACCGTGATCTTAAATCTTGCAAGAATACAGAGTACATGAAAAGAAGATGAAAGAAACCAAAAGACAGCAGAGAAACAATAAGACACGCTCTAAAAATAATGTCCGAGGCGACTCCTCATAGTACCACCGACACCGCTTGGGTTGCTGTCGTGCATTCAAATGTTCCCGTGTCCGAAAATCATTCTGGGGGGACTCAACTTCCCATACAAAGTGGGCCACTTTTGGATGGTCGTCTTCCAACACAACTACTTTATGTTGGACAAATCAGTATCACTGAAAATGATAATACTGGATCTAAACTGAATAACAACTGTTAGAGGAAGATGCTTGTAGCTTATACGGGTGCATAATAAGTATAACAAACTCAATAAGTTCGTTGATGGAATCTATATATTTACATGATATCAACTACTGCCCAACTCGTACAAATCAAACTCAACAGACTTCAGTGATGACCAGATCTTGAAAACGGCCATACTAGAAGTGACGTAAGGAAAGAAAGACAAAAATAAAATTAAACAAAAAATATGAAACCACTACGTGAACAACGTCTCCCACTCTGGAAATCCGTCTAGTCTTTCGGTCATAGGCATTCGCCAACGATCATCCCCTACATTTGATCGACAACCGTACTCAAGTAATGTCTCAGCAATCTCAATAATGTCTTCTTTCCCCTGATTGAATCTCCTTTGTGCTCCCTGTACACCCTCCAGTAGTTCATGCGTGTATCTCTGCAGAATATCCTCATATGCATAGAGCAAGGCATTGAGCGGAGTACCTTTGGTCGGAAACTGAAGAGGAAGAGGGTTGCCCGCATCGCACCCTAGTACGAGGAGCAAAACGACCAGCCCTAGATCCATGGCGCGGGCGGCATACCATAGCGCGGTCTGGCCGCCCCACGCTCGCTCGTTGAGATCGATGTCTTGGTCCTCGAGAAGCCTTACGACGGCCCTGTATCTCTTATGCTCGATCGCATACATCAGAGCTGTTTGGCCTTGTCTATTTCGAAGCTGAAGATATTGAGGATACGTGTCATTCTCACTGTCACCAACCCGCACAGCCAATTGCAGTACTGCGTCCAAGACAGCGTGATCCGTGTTCAACACGGCGGCATGAAGAACGGTCTCCTGATTGATCGGGTGTTGCGCCCGAAGAAGTTCTCGGCCATCCAAACCAAGTTGCAGCACCTCGTCAAACGCATCATGATGCTCATAGGCACAGATGAGGAAAAGGCTTTGACCTGGGGCTTCACCCCCATTGTGTGTTAAGAGCTTCCTGAAAGCGTCCTTATTCCCGACCTTCCATGCCAGCGATATTGCCGTTTCCTCTTGGTCACCGTAGGCATTTGCCTGCTGGTCAATTCGAATCTCGTCTCCGAGGGATAGGAGGTAGTCCAGAACCTCCGTCGCCGATATGAAGACGGCCACAGCCAGAATGCTGTACCCACACAAGAGCATACCGTTCGGGTTCATTTCAAGCGTGACTAGCGTCTCAACTGCGCGGACATCATCTCGAAGGAGAGCCAATCCAATTGACGTTCTCACCAAGGATAAATGTACGGGGTAGGAAGACGGCTCTTGCTCAGGCCACGTAGGGTCTTGCAACGGCCCAGGCTGGAAATACGTAGGAATCATTAGTCCAGCTCGGACCACAGGACCAACTAAGGTAAGAATTGCGCTCCTGGCAGTCGCCAATAGCGAATTTGCTCCACGCCCAGGTGGAAGATGAGGAGTCATCAGACGGCGCAGTAACGCTATTCTCGCGTCATCGTCACCCCATATTTCTAGCAACTTTTGTGCCACATTCCCAGCAGTCAGTTGCTCTTCCTTTAGACGCCGGACACGCCCAGCTAAGGCTGCAACTTGCGGAATTGATACCGAATCATCTTCTGTTTCTGTTGAGGGTTCACGTTGTCGTTGCGCAGCCTGTCGACGGTCCTGATGTACCCTTGCATGATTTTTCAATGCGGCGCCGTAATACTGTGGATGGAAGCGTCCGCAATGGACACATTCGACGTTCTCCCTGCGTCTCGGCATCGTGTCGAATGTTGCACGTTTCTGGATATAAGATCGTATTTCAATTGTGCATTACACAGACTATGGGAGTAGGAACCCAGGCAGGAATTATGTATATATAATATATTCGATTCTTTATCAGTTGACATCTTCATCCAACTTAGATACTTTTGGCCATATGAAAGACGTGTTCAAGAGACTATTGAAAGGCGCTGGGTTATTCATTCATAGACCACGTTGATATAACAAAGACGTACACTGACAGAGACCATACGAATGCCATTATTGAGGCTTATAATGCTTCTTTGTATAGAAGTGTTCTTTGCGACTGTTGCTTGTAGTTATAGTGTCAGTACAGTCTCGTTGTGTTTCCATTATGTTCTTCTCATGAAGGCAAGACAATGGAGGCCCTCGTAGGGATAGAAAGGACGCACCGTCACATTCAATGTAAGGTCGTTCAATAAGCTTAATTGAGTTTTAACGTAGTATCTAGAGAGTGTTATACCTGATGACGATTGGCTCTGCAGTGGAAGTAACACGCTAAAACGCACCTGCCGTAGCATTGGCAGCCCTAACAATATACAACCACATCCAATTGAATAGAAAGATGAGACGTTCTCCAAACAATCAATACTACTATACCTTACACCAGACACTCGTTTCTGTTATCATTCCTTCGCCCACAATGAAATTCAACAACATCACCCTTCTCCCCAGTCTCTCTTCGATACCCACAATCACTCCCTCCCCAACACCAATTTCACCACCAAAGAACAACACGCTCTGTGACTGCTACATAATCTCCGGTCCTGACCCAGGCTACTTCACAAACTACCACTTCTGGGACTTCCGCAACATCCCCCTCCCAAATGCCACCCAACAACCGGCCCCAGACCCCCTCGCACTAGACACCACGCTCCTCCTATCCAACACGCCCTTCACCAACGACTGGCTACCCCAAACATGGACCAAAACTGGAACAACGGAGCTCCTCCCCATCACCAACGCCGAAACAAATGTATTCATTGCCCCAAACCCAGACCCCCAGAGCCACGTCTCGCCAAACTCAACATACCTCCTCCTCCAAACAACCCGGCACGCAGACCACGTCTCGACAGCCGAGATCGAGTTCCTGAGATGGAACATCCTACACTGTTCACTCCGCGTCAGAATGAGACTCATGTCGAACGAAACTGCCCTCAGCCCCAGAATCATCCCTCCATCCCCCAGAAAACCAGAAGACAAGCACTGGGGCAAAGGACGACGACGCAAAGTTAGGCAAAACATCGTTCCCAAGGGCGCCTGTGTCGGACTCTTCACATACCATTCCAAGACATGCGAATCAGATATCGAGATCCTCACCTCCGATCCACCAAATGTGATCCATTATTCCAATCAGCCGGATTACGATCCCGTCTCGGATACGGCTATCCCCGGGGCGGGCTCCATGGTGAATCTTTCTGTACCGTGGACGGCGTGGTCGACGCATCGCCTGGATTGGTTTCCTGATATGTCGCGTTGGTATGCTGGGGAGGCTTTGCAGGCGGTTAAGGCTTATGGTGTGCCTCGGGAGCCGAGTACTTTAGTTCTGAATTTGTGGAGTGATGGGGGGAATTGGACGGGGAATTTGAGGACTGGGGAGTCTGTGTTTTTGGGGGTGGAGTGGATTGAGATGGCGTTCAATGTTTCTTCGGTGGCTGGGGGGTCTGTTGGCCCTGGTGAGGGCCTGACGAGGTCGAGAGGTAGAGCGGTTCGGAGGGCTGATTTAGGACCTGTTGATAGTGATGTGAGCAGGGCTAGGAGCAAGACGGTAGATGGTGAGATCCCGAAGCAAGAGAATATAGGGAAAGGGGATGAAGTTGGGTGTCGAAAAGCGTGTTATGTGAGTGACTTTCATTAAGTTCGCTCCACAGTCACTACGTCTTCATGGTCTTATAGATATGCAATCGACATTTTTACAACGGAGACACGGTGCCTTTGCAGGTATTCACATTGGTTTAGATTGTATCCACATATATCTAGCATCTAAATCAACCATGTTCATGCCCTTATTTCAATCCATCCACATGTCGCATGCTGTATGTGCATGTAAGCATCAAAAGCGATTTTCGCCGGCAGACCCAATTCAATGTCATATGTCAGGAGCTTTGCTTCAACTGACGGGTATCACTCGTACATGTGCCAAACGCCGTTACAAGATGTCCATCCTATACTCTCACAGCCCCCAAACTCCAGCAATGCAGAAAAGAAAAGAAGAAAGAACAAAAAACAATCACAATACAACCTCGAAGGTTTGATATCCCTCCTCTTCCTCCCCTTGCCTCTACTCCTACCACCGGGAGGCATTGCCCTAGAGCAGCACCTCCCCGCCGGAGGCCGGATCGAAATCCCCCTCCAGCCCCCCGGCCATCAGCTCGGCCACTATCTTCTTGCGCAGCAGGACAATGTCCCGTGCGCAATAGGATAGTGGCTCGAGGCCGATGGCCACCGCCTTTGCGGTAGACAACAGGAATACCCCGCAGTCACTACCGTTGTCTTGCTGAGGAGAGACAGACGGTAGGACGCGCCATTCCTCCTCGACGTAACGAGGGCCTAACTCATTACGGAGCCAATCCTTCATCACCCCCACGTGCCGGTGCGAGAGTGAGCCTAACGAGTCGAAATGCTCGATGGTGCGTTCCATTGGCTTGATCACGATAAGCGTCCAGTGTGCACTGTTGTGCACTGGGACAAACACGGTATCCACGTCAAGAAGAGATGCGCCGCCAATCTTTGCACGATTGGCCCAACGTCGGACAGACTGATAGCCCTTGTCGCGCATGTTGGAGAAAAAGAAAGTATTGAAAGCGTGAAAACGGGGTTTGTCACCACGGCCATTGTTGTGATTTGTGCGTCTCAGGTAGTCAACGATTAGAGCAAGGTACGAGTTAATAACCTCGTCGTTTAACCAGGCCATGGGAGTAAAACAAGTAGACAGATCCTTCTTCGTCAGCGGATCACCAGACAGAGTAGTGGCGATGCGGCGGTTGCTGTTTGTGGCCATGGCATTGGAAACTCGGCTCATCCACTCCCCCGAAAGAGGGCGTACAGCTGGGCCTTCAACCCGAACTCGAGCTGGGAGTTGCTTACGCTTCTCCTCCTCTTCAATCTTTCTCCACTCCTCAGCATAGACAGACTCCGTCCGGCCGGGCGGAAGCGGTTTCACTTCGGGGTAAAAGAGGCTCACGGCCGAAACGGGTCGTCCAAGTGGATGCTCAATCTGTTCTTCCCACCAATGCCCTCCGAATCCAATCTGTTTATTTTCTGTGTCGGTCTTTACCACCGAACTAGAAACTGGTGGGACGTTCTCCTTCTGTTCGTTAGACGCCCTTTTAGGACTGACACGGTCGACGTTGGGAGATGTGGGATGAAGGTAAGGAGCAAGGTCAGGGAGAGTAGGCTCCGGGATAAACTGTTCAATCGGATCTTTGAAGCGCACTCGCTTCTTCTGTTTCGGCTTCGGCCCCTCTTTTGGCGCGAGCTGGCCTAGACGTTCGGTGCGTTCGGAATTTTCAATGTGGGTAGATACGCGGGGTCCCTGGTCTTTCAAGACCTCGCTGAAATCCCCGGTTTTCCATGCTTGTTGTAGCGCAAGTTCGCGTTTGCCACGCTCCCGGTTCCTACCTGGCCACAACCGGCGTTTAAGGTTGGGGCTTATAAACTTGACCTGCGGGGCCTTCTGGACGCCTGTCGGTTTCTTAATTCCACCAATAGCCCAGTGGTCAGGAGATCGGCTGCTGCGCTTTCGAGGATCCCTCGCAAAGTTTGCGGCGTGTGGCATGACGAAATAATCATTTGGCCTCTCCAATGAAGAGCCAATGGCCGGAGATTGTGGAGTGTCTAGAGTCAAATCTGGAAAAGGAAGATTTTGCACTGTGGGATAACCTCGCTGTCTACGCCGTTCATGGTCTCTGATCATGCGTCTTTGCTCCTCAGGAAGGCGACGAAGTGCTGCAACTCGTGACGGAGAAGCCCCGAGGCCAGAAGAGCGGCGGGATGGCTGCGGACGGCGACGACGTTGTACGTAGTCAATCACCGGTTGCCCAATCAGGTTCCAAGTCTTGGTGAGAACGTTCTTGACAGTTCCCGACGCAGCGTAGGCGCCCTGGACAAGGGTGTAACATGTTGCCCAGTACGGGCGTAGCATATGTGAGATCTGTCCATTGTAGAGGTTGTTGTCAAGAGTGTCGATTGCTTGTATCCGCTGATGGTCCGCATTGCCAGAGTCATTACTAGTGGTGATTGAGCCACTGGGGCCAGGTAGTGAGGTGGTAGAGGATGACACGATAAGTGCACCCGTCATGAGAGGCTCTCCTCCTTGGCGCAATACACCATTGAAGGAAGGAGCATTAGATGCTGCAGTGGCAGATAGATTATCATGGGGAGGCTGCTCAGGCCATCCACCAGGAATGACATCCGCACAGTGGGAAATGTTTTCGCGAGTAGTCTCGGCTGCAAATGCCACAGGAGTAGTCAGGTACTGGGATTGTGTAGAGGCATCGCGGGGGACGGGAGAGGTAGCGGTCGGCCCGGTAGGCTGATTTTGGATGTGCGCAGCGTGGGTTGATGGCGCTTCGGCTCTCTGGGTGTCTTCCTTGCTTATGATAGCGGAATTTGGGAACCCTTCCTCGCTAACACGTCGATATTTGCTCGACGGGCTATCTGTCTCGGGCATAGCACCATGAGTCGGTTCATTGAAGCCATCGTCCACAGATCTTTTGCGAGAGTTGAACGACGTCGCGGTAGTAATCGATGTGGTCGACTCAAAACTGGGAGTTTTACGGTCCCAAATAGACTTGGTGGTCGAAATACTATTAAAAGACGAATCACGTGTGGTGGGAACGCTTATTCCGATAGTCACTGGCTTATGAGGTAGGGACTTGAATATGTTGTTCGAATGAGAGGTGTATCTGCTGGTCGAGATGATCGCATTGGTTTTGCTATTTAAATGGCCAATTATGCTGTTCGAGGTAAAAGTATTTCGCAGAAAAGGCTGCGCGATGAACTGCTGCTTGAAGCGGCCAGTCGATGGGTCAATCCGCGCCTGTGGTGAGAATCGCGTCAGAGGTCTGATTATTGGAGCTCGTATCGCCGGCTTTCCATCAAGTCTGGTGGCTTTGGGCACACCACCGCTTTTTGGAGGAGTAAAGTGAACCCAATAATCAGGTCTTGAGACGTTCTGGTCGGAGTTCACGTCGCTCGGCTGGGTGATGTTCCGTGACTGCTCTTTTGAGGAGGGAAGAGGGCTGATATCCATAGGGTCGTAGTATTGTTCTTCACTCCCCATGCTAGTGTCTTCGGCATCCATCACGACGCGTTGCGTAGTCGCGAAGACGCCAGCCATGGTGGATTTGGAATCAGGACGATTGTGAAAAGAAAGTACGGGTATCAACGTAGAAAATTTTAAAGTGCGTTTCACGTGAGAATACCGTGTAGTGAGAAGGTAAAGGATGATGAAGAAGAGAAAGAGTATCAAGAAGATGTGGGTGGAAGTGGTGAAGAGATGAGGGAAAGCAAAACAGATGGGATCGCAATTACTGGCCATGGGTGGTTGCCATGGTTTTTGTTGAGGTCGCAAAGGTCGCAAGAGTCGCTGGAGTGAATGGCAGCTCCATGAGTGTGCTCCGCGTGATATACAGATGGCAGGCTGGAGCGGCGCAAGACGAGCCTTCCCACCGGCGCGCAATCTGGAGAAGTGAATTGATGGGAAGAAGTTAAAGTAGTTCCCAGCATGGTTTAGACGCCCCGGAGCTCACCCCACGCTTTCCCTCTTTGGTACGTTCACGTGATCTATCCGCAGATAACATTGAACGATCCACAAGTAGCTCACAAGTAGGTCAAGAACAGTTCTCCAACCATTGGAGATGCAAATTCAATATTCTGGTAATTGCCCTCTGTATATGATTCAGGTATTGATCCATTAAAGCCTCTGTAGGAGCCCCCAATCTCTCTTCAACATGCAGTCACACCAACAAGGGGGGAGGGGGAATAAATAAAATAAAATAAAAAACACGGGGAAAGCAAATACATAACGCATCAAAGTCATATATATACACCAGAAGACCAGCTATGGTACAGAAATAATAATGACTCGAGACGTTCAGCCAGCTGAACTAAACCTCACTCTCAACTTAATTTTCAGATGGCTTTAAATCGGCGCAAGGCCAACTTTGTCAAAGACAAAAGGAGCTCCCTCCATCACAATCCAAGCAATACCTAGCCAGGGTTAGTCATGGTCAGAAAGGGGTAGAAAAATAAAAAGGAACCACATACCGGAATATACCACCAGCTTCGTAACTACCTCCACATCGTATCGCACACGAGGTCTCTTGATTCGCGCAAACACCTCTTCTTCGTCCGGCTCGGGGTCAGGAACCAAATCAGGGAATGGCTCCGTCAATGGAGGTGCCTCCGCACCATCAACACCAGTTGCGAGTCGAGCGTTACCAGTTCCCATCATAGTTTCATATTCATGGAGCTTGGAGCGCTTCCGTGATAGTTGAGGATTGTGTCCCTCCGATATGTCTTGCTGAGAATCCTCTACCAGGGGTGAAGTTCGGTTGCTATTTGACAGACTCTCTCGTCTGCGCTTCTCCCGGTAGGCCAGGGTTTCGTAGGCATCAGCTTCCGACTGAGGACCAACAGAGATTGCTCGTCGTCGAGGGTGGCGGATATTCGAAAAGATAGACGGGATTTCGGAAAAGGTCGGGAACACTTCATGATCCTTGAGTTGCGTGGGAACTTTGGTGTATTGCCTGGTTCAATAGTGAGCCAAAAAAAAAAAAAATCCGGGCTAGATGGAGACGTGATCTGACTTACGACGCTGCGGTAAAGAATCGTCGAGGGAGTAACAGACCCAACTTTTCCAGACCACGAAAGACTGGGGGAAGTACACGAAGAAGAGAGGGTTTCATAACCTCTCTCCATACAACAATCAGTGCCACTCCTAAGACGAGGCGCATAGCTGTCTTCAAAACTCCTAAATCGTCAAACCTATACGGAACAGTGGCGGGAACCGGGTCGTCCCATGTGATATCCGTTTTCGCCACGTGCCAATAAGCCACTTGCAACCCAAGTATTACCCCCGCAAAGGCAACACTATCGTCGAAACAAGGACAATCATCGGCGGGCTCCGGATGAAGACGAACAAGGGCGAGGATCACTAATACCACTAGTATGATCTGTTTCCCGGAAGCCGAGACCACAAACTCGTCGAAGGCGGTTCCGTAGGCATATTGTATGACTGCAAGCAAGCTGCCGAGCAAGCAGCCAATTACCACATCGAAAAACCCATGCATACCGCAGTACAGTCGGCCGAATACAATCGAGGTGACATAGAGGTAAGTGATACCTTGTAGGAACACATTGACGGCAGGACTCAAGGTCGAGTCGGGCAGGTTTAGGAGAGCCAGTGCGTATACAGCGACCGAGACGGCATTTGTTGAATGAGTCGAGGGGAACCCATACTCCAATGCAGCGGAACCAGACATTGTAATACGTTGTAGCGGAGGCGATAGAGGGCGCGGGAGGCAAAGCAAGTCTTTGATAAAACCGCTAAAGTAGACTCCAGATGCCAGAAGATTTACCATCCTAACCAATTGATACTTTAGCCAACGTGATCAGGCAGTCCACAGCGCAACGCGCTCTGATCTGTCTCGGTCCCATGTACATACCCGCGACCTAAGCTTGTATACCCATTCCAGAACAATATAGGCAAGAAAACCATGAAAAACGTATGCGTTCCGAGATTGGCCGTGAATGCGAAATAGGAGTCTAGGGCCGGAGTCCGCACCTTCTCCTGCAACCAGGCGAGATATGGCGTCTCATATCGCACCAAGGGGAGAAGTTTCTGTCGTGGCCAGTACCGCCAGGATGGGAGCTGGTTGCGATCTATCACCAGCGGACCGTTAGTATGTTGACGCGCTGAAAGACCATCAAGTCAAATAGGGATTGCGACGCACAATGATTAAGGCTTCTCAGCCCAGCATCTGGTGTGCCATTTGGTCCCTTGTCCATGTTGCACGCGGCCGTTCAATTTCACGTTGACGCTATCGTTGCGGTCTCCCCATAGATCTCACGGAGGATCTGCTCAGTTCAATGTCTCAACGCCGATGACAGTCTCGTGAGAAAACCATTCGGAAGCACGAGATGTGCAAAATTTTCACTAATTGTCCCTTGTCCACTCGGTTTTGATCAGGGGGAAGAGGAAGACGAAGACAGCAGCAGATCAATTTGGATTAGTCGGGAAGATTGTCCCGCGCTATCCAGCGGTTTTGGTTCTTGGGCGGTCAATGCGATTTGAATAGCACCAAGGGAGTAAAATTGCTACTAATACAAAGTAGGATGTTGGGTTGGTGCTTAGTCACCCCTAATTGGTCCGATACGACTACGGAGTGGATAATTCTTTCTTTAGCCATTTTTTCTATCATTCGAAATGAGGCTTTTTATGACAACGGAAGACGGAACATGAAGAACCGCCGAAGAAATTCTGGGTTTCGGAGTTCCTACAAATTCTCTCTTTCTGCATTACGCAGGAGACTCCAGTATACTCAAGTGGGTTATCAGAATAATCCGACTGAGCGGGTGTTTTCTTTCCCATAATTGGTCAGCTTATGGTCAGTCTACATGAACCTCGGTAGATTGAAACGCATAGAAAAATAAAAATAAAAATAAACTAAGGTCACACTGTAATGACAAACCCGTGTTCCTCTGCGGCCAACTTTGCACTATATATATTTTATCCACACACACATACATACATCGGGCATGAACGATTTAATTTAGAAGTTGATTAGCAATAAGTTCAAAGAAGTTGATAGCCATTATTCCCGCGATGAAGTGTTCTCACCCGACGATTGCTTTCTGAGCGATCTTCAAGATGGACAGACCATGGTTAGCCTGCGCCATGCTATTTGTTCATACTATTATACCCAGCACCCTCCCAAAAGAATGACATTTGTAGAAGTAAAGTTAATATGAACTGTAGTCTATCAAACCAATTAGAGTAAAAATGCTTAATTATGCTGGTACAGACTTGGGCTGAATTGTCGACATGGATGTTGGTGCTGATCTATAAAGCAGATATCCTTAAAGGGAAATTTTATAGTACAGTTCATGAATTCATGAACCATAAGAGCCTGACATCATCTCAGCAAATGCGAGAGAAAAAGGGGTCGCTCGTAGACATCACTCATTAAGTATCGAAATACAACGTGATTATAGACTTGGATGTCTTCTGGTCTCTAGCGCATTCTCTCAGGCTACCACGAGTACATGACGATCCTCGGGCGAATTCGAGTTGCCGGAATGAGCCACGCGCACATCCATACGACCTTACTACAATGCAACAAGTGGAAGGGGTGTGGGGACATTGGGTAATTGGGTACACACGTAGGTTAGGATTGGTTAGAATTTTCTACGACAGTAGCCGTGCATAAAACGTCTCTGTGTGGACAGATGACAGCTGAACGCTTCGCGAGGGAGGGTCCAAGGATCCAGTGTTCTCCTGTCCCTCAATCACACAGTCGTCTTGTAGGGGCATACTATTTGACCAAGACCCGCAAGGGATTAATCTAAACCGAGATATTGGCCAGTGTCTAGATTGCATAATCGGTGATCGCGGGCCAATCGAGACACTAAGCGAAATCAGCCTTCGAGATCGGAGCCGCTTTTAGGGCACGGGACAATGAGAACAAGGTTACTGATAGGGTGAACCTTGGAAGAAATCCAAGAAGATCAAGGAGTTTGTGAGGTGTGGCCCAGACCGTAGGCCAGTAATTCCTTGATTTGAGCAATTGATCCAATCGATCGAGTGACGTTGTGCTAAAAAAAGGTTCAATGGGTTGTTGGGGTGTGGATTTGATTTTAGAGATATTGATTTGACTGCGTCATGGCCTGGGCAAAGTGGTTGCCATGGCAGCGCTTCGGCCCGTAAACATCGGGTTTCATGTCAGCTGGAGTAGCGGCCACGCCACACCTGCGATTACTTGATCGAACTACCACGACTATCGTGAAACTGACATCTCTTTCTTTCTTTTCAGTACCTAGACTACTGCTTTCGATCTTCGACTTCTTTTTTGTTGTTATTATCTCGCCGTCATCTTTCTAAATATCCTTCAGCTCGCTCCCGACTCATCATCCTCACTTCACAGAGCCTGTCAAACCGTTGGAAACTGAATATTTCCGGGACACCTTTAAAACGGGCAGTGGATCTATCTATAGGCAATAGATCAGAAGGGCAGTTCCATTTTCGGCGCTGCTGAGCACCACGTTCTCCCAAATCTCCTAATTCAATCCTAGACCTCTGCCCTTCGCCATCATGTCGAGTCATATGTACGATGACCAGCCTTATGCAGTGTCACGACGTCATTCGGTAAAAACACCTCCTCCTTCATCCACTCCTCGACACAGCAGAGGGCGCAGCCAGAGTGTCCGAGTGAGCAATGGAACTGCCAGCACAAATACTAGCATCTCGAGCGGGAGGATGTCGGAAGCGACGAATATCACTCAACCACCGGCATACTCGAAAAAGTTCGTAGTGGTGGGAGATGGTGGATGCGGAAAGACATGTCTCCTCATTAGTTACTCGCAAGGGTATTTTCCGGAGGTAAGACGCTTTATTTCCCACAAATGTTACAGAAAAGCCTTTTCCGACCGCCGTTCTGACCTGGAATAGAAATACGTTCCGACAGTGTTTGAGAACTACATCACGCAAACCGTCCATCGGGCGTCAGGGAAGACGGTCGAACTTGCCCTCTGGGATACTGCAGGCCAGGAAGAGTACGACCGTTTGCGCCCATTATCCTATCCCGAGACTGATTTACTCTTTGTTTGCTTTGCTATTGATTGCCCCGCCTCTCTAGAGAATGTGATGGATAAGGTATGTCCCCTTGGAATGCTTTTTATTACATATGACATTGACTGGAAATAGTGGTACCCCGAGGTCCTACATTTCTGTCCCACGACTCCAATCATTCTGGTTGGTCTAAAGTCCGATTTGCGCAATAAGAGGACTTGTATTGAACTCCTTAAAACTCAAGGACTGACGCCGGTGACCCCAGAGCAAGGTCAGACCGTGGCTCGGCGGATGAATGCCTCGTACATTGAATGTAGTAGCAAGGAAATGCGCGGCGTGGACGGGGTGTTTGAAATGGCCGTTGACACTGTTGTGTCGGCCGAAGAACAGTTTAGCTGGAACAACCGTCAAAGTCATAGTGCCAGTGGCAAAGCTACTGGGGGTGGCGGCGGTTCTAAGAAGGTCAAGAAGCGTACATGCAAGATTTTGTAGTTCGCTATTCTTGTCTCTCGACGTGTCCCATGCCCCCCTTATCTTTGTTTCATATGTTACTGTTTCCCGCCGAAAGAAGCCTGGTTGCTTCGGCGCTTTGCTTCTCCCTGTACGTGATATGAATTGGATACGACCTGGAGAGGATGGCCCTCGCGGTCCGACCCATTATGTGCTTTTCTAAATATTTTGTTAACGGCGGCCTTTTGATTTTACATCTTCATGTTGCTATACCTGTTTTTGCCTTGATGATTGTCTCCACGAAGCACTATTACCCTTCCTTTATGTCCACTGTTATTTGTCTGTGACCTTGATTTTTCAAGTTGGCATGTTTTCCTCATGATGTCTGTCACGAATCCGGTCCGAGGACCACTATGTCATATGCATGGGGTGGGTGTTTATTGGCGCTGAGTCTCCCATGTCACTGAATATAAAAACACTGAACCCCGAGAGGTGTTTCTTGCCGTGTAAATTGATAATAATTATTTAAAAATCGAGAGTACGCAGTACACACGCCCAAATTTAAACTCCAATACACCAAGCCATGCACCGAATATATTCTGGATCATGCCTCATGTATCTTAACCATCTAACTCGCTCCTTTCATCGGCGAGTTCCTGCTCATGCAGCTCGCTATGGTCTTCGTGAGGCTCCTCTTTCTTCACACCACTCTCCGCCTTCTCTTCCTCTGGTCGTCCCATGAAGTTCTCAAATTGAGACCAGAGAGCTTCGACAGAGCTAAACTCATTGCCCACCTATGCAGTTGGGCTTAGCCAGTTACATGTACAAGGAAGCCGGAAAGTTGAACTTACTGCAACGATACTTTCTAGGTTTCGGTTCAATCGGTTGATGTTTTGCAGGACTTGTTCCATGCCCTGCGGAGATCGGTCAATTCAGTAAGCTGCCTCGACGCTAAAAGCACCACGAGCTGCTCAAGATTGTATAACCTACCACGGCGATCTCTCGCACAAGTTCCTCCCGCTGCTGTTCGAATACAGTCGGGGTGGACGATCTGGATTTCGAGCCTGGTGTCATGGACATTTTCGTTGTGGTGTACAAAAGTTGGGATAGTTTACGGTTGTAGTGACCAGCAAGAAAGTATGGGGGAAAATTGTTTGTAGATATCCTAAGTTATACTGTTTTGGAGTCATTTGCACGTTTGACGCACGTTATCCATTCAAGAATACCCAACCATCATGTGGGCGCATGAATTATTGTGGGGGGCGGCTGGTACCTGGTTGCCCTGATTGGGTATGCTCCAAACAGAAGGCGCGTCTTTTCTGCCGCCTATTCGGTGACCGCTCTGTTCCCCGCCTGTTTACTTCTTGCTCCCCCTCTCTTCCTCAACTATCAACAACACAAACCACAACAATCGTAACATCACTAATATCACTACTAGTAACTATTATATTGATACGAAGATTGTCTGATCCTTGCCTCTATATAGTCAGGATGGAACACCACATCCTGGAGGTGCTGAACCGGTTCTATGATGAGACCTTAGCCCAGTTCGGGGAAACTTCATGACAGACAGAACGTGTTCCAGGAAGAGTGCACGATTTGCTTTGACAACATCGACCAACGCTTCCATAATATGGATCGGCGTCTCGATTCTATGAACCAGCAATTCCATACTGTCAATTCCTCTTTAACACCATAGAGGTATCATCTTCCAACTCAAGGATCTTCCATCTCAGCTAGGAAGTCCGCCCGATACCGGTCTTCGATGTCACGGACGAGCTTATGCCCACCCTGAGGTGCTTCCCACAAACTGTCTACGATCTATATTACCTTCAGAAAAGGCAAAACTGTGAACGTCCCATATTTAGATATCTTGAAATTAATACTAATAACGTAAAGGGTACAAACTCGAAGTACTCTTACGCCATTACAACCTTGAAAACGAAGTCATCCGTGTCATCAACGATGGAAACATCAATTCCAATTCTGGTTCCGACTGTTTCCCCCACCGCAGTGTCGCCGAACGATTACAGAACGCGATCGAGACAAACCCTCTCCTTGCCACGTCCACTTTATAAGACATTGGATTTTGTTACTACTCGAGAGTTTAGCGTAGAGGGTATTTTTGTATCCTTCTGTGGTGTGAGAGCTTGATTCGCTGTTATCAACATCCACTACATAGAACCTGTTGGACTGAATTGAGAATGTATCCCTCACATGATTTGAGCTAAGCTTCTTTCAGAAACTGTGCATATATGCAGTGCCAGGTGGGCGGACGGGGATTATTGCTACTAGTACCTACCATAGCACTCTACCAATACTTTAAGATACTACCAATGCCAACTGAAGCTCATAGTCGCCTTGATGAGTACCTGCTCGATATCTTCCGTAAGATGTACAACTTTTTAACCTTGCCCATAGGTGTCATCTGATGCGGGAGACCTATCCTACGAAGAGGAATGGTGAGTCGCAAGCTACAACTAGGCAAGTTGATGTCAACACATTGGGCGGAATAGTTCGAGCTACACGACAAGTCTAAGTTCGAGCGTCTTCGCGTACAAGTTTGAGCAACACCGCCGTTATTACGCGTACAGAGATGAAAGTGAGTTGTCGAAGAAGTCATGTTTACTGAGATTTGTCCTAGCATCATCTAATCACAGACTGCTGGATGTCCGTAAACTACTATCTCCCAAATGATGATGTACGTTGTGCTTTAGGCAGTGCAGAAGCAGGATATGAAACGTGTATTAATTCGTTTTTCTATATTTTTTTGGGCTTTTCTTCACCCTTTTACCGCCCAGTTAGCCACCTTGCGATTAGTCAGTACTAGGCTAATTCTAATTTCTTCAGTAGTTTAGAGTCATGTGACTATATAAATAGACTAAGGAGACTAGTATAGCTCTAAATAGAGTTGTAGACTAAGTAGATTAAGCAGACCAAGTAGACTGTATAGACTATACAGACAAGATAATTTAACCAGATTAAGTATACTAATTAGATTGAGTATATAATTTAATTAGATTTAGTATAGTAGACTATCTAATTTCTGCCAACAGAAACAAGTTAAAATGTAGGAAAATAAATCAATGCACATTGGCCGTATTGGCTTGCCGTATTCGGTGTTAGATAGTCCGGTTCAGTAAGCTGCAAGACCCCGGATACCCCGGGTTTCCCCACAGCTTCACCCTCTTGACTAGAAATGGTATTCATACCCCACCATTTATGCTCGGAATGTGGAGAAAAGCTGGGGAGTCGGAACAGGATGACGCTGTACTGTTACTGCACCAGCCCTAGGCAGAAGAATTGTAGATCACAGCTCGGGTTTTCCGAGCATGACGATCACCATTTAAATTTCGGGGTTGTGTTTGCCGACCCATTTATAACCCAAAATTTTGGCTATAATGGAAAGATATTCATTTAAGGAGTCGTTCTCTCCAATCTAGGGTGCAGCCCAGGACCTCAGCAATGCAAACACGCCTTCTTTGTTTGGCCGCCCTGCTTCTCCCACAGTATGGGCTGGCAGTCGACGACCAAGTAGGAGCGAAGATCGACTATGGCACATTCGAGAATCCCGCCGCTAGAGTTCGTCCACGTTTTCGTTACTGGCTCCCAGATGCCAGTGTAGATCCGACTATTGTTCAAAAGAATATCAAGGATGCCGGTGCCAATGGTGCTGGAGGCGTGGAATTTCTTCCCTACTATGACTATGGTAATGCTGTTCCAGGAGCAGATTGGGTAACTTATGGATTTGGTACACCCGCGTTTGTTGATATCTTCAAAGCCGCCCTACAGGCTCATAAAGATGCGGGTCTGGTGATGGACTTCCCTTTGGGACCGAATCAGGGACAAGGCGTGCCAGCGAGTCCCAGTGACGAAGGACTACAGTGGGACTTGGTAAGTTTTTTTTTTGTTGTTGCAAAGAATGGCAATATCGTGTCCTGACATGCGCATACTTAGTCTACAGCCTCGGTTGCCATCCCTCTGAATGGCTCTTTTCATGGACAGCTCCCTGGCTGGGGTACCGGGGAGCTGGTAGCACTCGTTTCAGCTCAAGTGTTATCGAGTCGAAATATCTCGAATCCTACAGTGAGCTTGATTCCTGGCAGTGAAGTTCAACCCACCGCTACACAGTATGTGTTAAGGAACTCAACCTTGCAGGAGTGGTCACAGAACGTTACATCCACGGGGGAGCTTAGCTTAAGTTTTCCTAAGACAGGCGGTCAGGGGTATAGGCTATTTGCGTTCTACCAACATCAGACGCTGCATCAAAATGTACCAAGCACTTCTAATGTGTCGGGAACAATCTTTAACGGTGGATCATATGCCGTGGATCATTTCAGTGCGAAGGGTGCAGAGACTGTTACTCGATTCTGGGATGAGTACATCCTTGAGGACGAGATCAAACAGATGCTTGTTGCAGTCGGTAATTATGGTGAGTTGATCGTGCCCAGTACTCAAGACAGAGGAGAGGCTAAGTAAGCGCAGGCTGGGAGGATAGCATGGAGATCACCGCAAATGTCTCCTGGACACCGGATCTTCCTAACATCTTCCAGAAGAAGCATGGCTACAGCATCAAAAAGTATCTTCCACTTATAATTTACAAAAACAACAACATAGGTCTACAAACGACCGCTCCTGGTACTGTCCAGTGCCTGTTGGATACTCCCGATCAGGGTATTGGGTATATCAACGACTATCGGGCCACGTTAGGGGAAGGGTACCGGGCATACTTGGAGGGGTTGACACAATGGGTGAATGACATGGATCTCCAATACTCATCCCAAGTGGGTTATAACTTGAATCTCGATGTACCTGCACATATTCCTGATGTGAATGCACCGGAATGTGAAAGCCTGGCGTTCGGTGACAGCATCGATGGATATCGTCAATTCGTTGGACCAGCTGCTCTCGCTGGCAAACGTGTGATCTCCAATGAAATGGGTGCAGTCAATTACCAAGCATTCCACCATCCAGTTACAGCGCTTTTGTGGCAAATCGCTCGGGCTATTGCTGGAGGCGTCAACCAGTTCGTCCTCCACGGACACACATTCTCCGGAAACTATGTCGGTACAACATGGCCGGGTAATACACCGTTCCACTTTCTTTTCTCCGAATTGTATTCTGAGAAACAGCCTTCTTGGAACCATGGCTTTTCGGAGGCTTTGAACTATGTGGCTCGATTGCAATATACTCAGCAAAAGGGACAGCCTAAGTTCGATGTAGCTATTTATAACAAGGACTCCGCTACTGATGCACAGTTCGGCACAATTTACAACGAGACTGATCTAATCGAGGAAGGTAAGTTGGCTATACTGAGATTGAAGGTTGAATGATCTTTGCATGCTAAATTTGCGCAGGTTTCACGTATGTCTATCTCTCACCAGACAACTTTGCTTTGCCGCAGGCTCGTGTCAGCAATGGCACACTTGCTCCTGATGGCCCGGGATTCCGTGCAATGGTTATTCCCAGCTCTGGCAACCTCACAATTGATGCAGTGAGAGATATCAAGAAGTTCGCTCGTAATGGCTTGCCTGTAATCCTGTCTGGTGGGTTGCCAAATGCCTTCTACACAGGGGACGGAAACACAAGCAGTCTAGTGAAGGAAATATCTTCCTTGAAAGAAGTGCAAAACGTCCATATTGTATCTTCTGGTCAAACATCCAAAGTGCTGCAATCTCTAGGCATCGCACCGCGGGTGCAGGTGCAAACTAACGGCACATGGTATTCTACTTGGCGCTCTGACGCTGATGGGGTCGACTATCTTTTCGTCTTGGGTGATACAGTGGATACTGCTGGTAATTTAAGTGTTGCCACGACAAAGCGACCATATTTCTTCGATCCTTGGACTGGAAGCCAAACCCCCGTTCTTGAGTATCAACAAAGCTCTGGCCGAACCGTGGTGCCCCTTCATCTGGCCGCGAATCAAACAACTATCCTTGGCTTCCGCGGTACGACTAGCAACACTTCACTACATGCTACTCAGGTACCATCCTCAGTAATTGGCTACAATTACGGCAACCGAACAAACAAGATCCAACTGCACGTCTCATCTGGCTCAACCGACCAGACCCTGAACTTATCCAACGGGGAAACCATATCCCAACTAACAACCAAGGATCCCGCCCCAGCATACCAGCTCACCAACTGGACCCTGACAGTCGAACACTGGGAACGTCCAGACAATCTATCCGATGCATCAATAATCGCGGTAAAGCACAACACGACCCACGAGCTCACCTCCCTCATCTCCTGGCAGGATATCCCCACCATCGCCAACGCCTCCGGGGTCGGCTACTACACCACCACCATACCCTGGCCCCCAACAACTAACACAGCAGATGGCGCCTACCTGTTCCTCCCACAGACCCCAAATGCAGCCCGTGTCTATATCAACGGCCACAGGCTCCCACCCTTCAACTTCCAGACGCCGAAACTTGACCTCAGTGACTATCTAGTCTCTGGGGAGAATGAATTGACCGTGGAGGTACCGTCAACTATGTGGAACTATCTTCGGACTATGTTGGATGAGTTGTACTCGGCTGGTTCGTTACCCCAGCTTGAGGGGTCGGGCCCAGATCCGGTTGATAATGGGTTGATTGGGGTGGTGAGCGTTGTGCCTTTTGTTAACGTGGATATTGACTTGTCTTGATGGGGGTATGGTGCTATTTTAGGCAGTCAAATGTATTTAGTATCTGGGTCTTAGCATGTTCATTGAATGTATATACTTCAGTTCTATCTTCTTTCAGGTCTGATAACTCACCAAGTCAAAGTCTTTGAGCGCTCATGTTCAATTTTGTATAGTGTGTATATCATCATCTAGGAGTTTTGATCCCCGATGAAACGTACCTGCTGTTGGCTTAAGTCATAGTTGTACTCTCTTGAGTCGAACTCAAACGAATGGGGTTCTTCTGAGGGTGATGCACAAGTCTTGGAGAATGTGATGTAGTTGTCATTGGGGGGTTACTGCCTCAGGCGCACAGTGCTACTACACATTCAACTCCCAAAGAACTGCACCTGCCTCTTCTGAGCCACAGCCATGCAGTTCCATTGTTCCTCTGCATTCGTCCCATGTCCTCGACGTACATAGAGTCCGTATTGTTCCGGTGGACACATGTATCATTCTGATAGAGTATATCGCTAAACTGCCCAATACCCCGTCAGAGGTTTCACATGCGACGAAGAATGCCATCGGTTTGAGGACAAGTCTGCCTCACTCGCCTGCAAACGAGATTGGCTATAAGCAGAGACGACCATAGCGACCATCCGACCATTGCAGTCTACAACTTGCCAACAAGAAACTACGTACAAAGACTATGTTGTCGTTCGACTGGCGATGGTCTACACAATAAACGCCGCCCTATGATATCTTACATGAACTTGCTTCAATTTTCATCCGGTGCAGGATTCTGTGAGCAGCAACTGAGCACTTTTAACATCCAACAGTCTAGTGACAGTGAGCCAGCGATACCACGTCTCTCTTGAACGTCTTTGTACTATGGCGGGGAGTGTCAATCAGGGTGTGCCCATACCATGGACAGCGAAAGATGTGAGTCGAGCTGTTTTCGAACACAAAAGCGAACATTACATTTAATAGATATACAGATAGTTTGTATATCGATTATAGGTCCGTTAATGCTGGCAGCCTTTTTGGAATGGTTGCTCTTTCTCGCTGCATTCTTATATTGCCTCGTAAAGGTGTTCCAGAAAGCCGAGAACTGGAGTATCAAGGTCCTTGCTGTGACAATGATGATAATTTTCACCTCATTGAGGTAAGTTGTGCCATGAAGAACATTGCGACGAAGTATCAGTGGCCAATGCATACTGATCGGTACAGAGGAATTTTCCTCCCCATTATGGTTGTCACCCTCCCTTTACCGCCTCAGCTCACTCAGAACTACCCTCCTGAGCTCGTCTTCTTCCTCCAGTGGTTCGCATTCTGGACGTTCTCAGCCTTGCTTATCATTCCCTGGTTGTTCTGCGTCCATAGACTGGTCACGAGCTCCATCGGAAGAACTCAGCGGATAAAAGAAGTCTTGGACGACCGGACCGCACCGAAGACTGTGATTGTTATGCCGGTATATAAGGAGAACCCTGCAGTCCTCATAAAAGCAATCAATTCGGTTGTCGACAGTGACTACCCATCGAACTGTATCCATGTATTCTTATCGTACGATGGGGTCAATATCGACGAGCCCTACCTTCGAGTGATCCACCATCTTGGAATACCAATTTCCCTCGATACTTATCCGCAGAGTATAGATGTGACATATAGGGGCGCTAGAATCACTGTGTCTCGCTTCAAGCACGGTGGCAAGCGACATTGCCAGAAGTTAACATTCAAGTTGATTAGTCAAGTCTATGAAGAGTACAACCGGAAGCACGACGATCTTTTTATGTTATTCATCGATTCCGATTGCATCCTGGACCGACTGTGTTTGCAGAATTTCATGTATGATATGGAGCTGAAACCGGGGAGTAAGCATAACATGTTAGCCATGACCGGGATCATCACGTCAACTACAGAAAAGAATAGTCTCATCACGGTGTTACAAGACTTGGAATACATTCATGGTCAGCTTTTCGAGCGTTCTGTGGAATCGGGATGCGGCGCTGTGACCTGTCTGCCCGGCGCATTGACGATACTGCGATTTTCTGCTTTTCGAAAGATGGCGAAGCACTACTTTGCGGACAAAGCGGAACAATGTGAAGATCTATTTGACTATGCCAAATGTCACTTGGGAGAAGACCGGTGGCTCACGCATCTGTTTATGATCGGGGCGAAGGAGTGCTATCAGATCCAAATGTGTACCAGCGCGTTCTGCAAAACGGAGGCGGCCCAGACCTTCCGCACTCTCTTGAAGCAACGGCGCCGATGGTTTCTTGGCTATATTACAAACGAGGCATGCATGTTGACAGACGTCCGGCTATGGAGACGGTATCCCTTCCTGTGCTTGGTTCGCCTCATGCAAAATACTATCCGCACAACTGCTCTCCTCTTCTTCGTCCAAGTGCTTGCCCTCATGACAACATCCAGTCGGGTTGTAGATCTCCCCGTTGGATTCATCGCCATATCGCTGGGGCTGAATTACGTGCTCATGTTCTATTTCGGGATCCGATTGAAGCGATACAAGGCCTGGCTGTATCCGCTGATGTTCGTTCTCAACCCATTCTTTAATTGGTTATACATGGTGTATGGGATTTTCACCGCGGGACAGCGAACCTGGGGAGGGCCGCGAGCCGACGCTGCGAAAGCCGATGAGCATACATCGCCCGAGGAAGCTGTTGAACAGGCTCGGGCGCAGGGAGATGAGCTGAATGTCATGGTTGATACCTTTCGAGCCAAGGCTGACAAGAAAGGGTGCTCCAATCGAGCTTCGGAACAGATCGATCGTAGTCTTTCTGGGTTGCCAGGACATTGCGGCAGCTACGTTTCCAATCATGATGAGGCGATGGTACCACTCGCTAGTCTAATGACCTCGCCCCTAGATGCTCCCCGGATCGGCTTGCATCCGAATTGCTCTTCCGACTCTGTGGTTACGGACTCTAGCAGCAATTCCATATCGTTACCCTTGGACGTGGAGAGCTTGATGAACGAAGAGGGTCGAGCAAAGCGTTCAATGGCTCTCCAAGCGCAAGAGCTCACAAGTATTCTTCAACAATTCGCCACGAGCCCCGACGATGGCGATATGCATACTCAAGGCCCAGCGAGGCTACAGTCTGAAGGTCCCGAGACACATATTGCATCGGAGCAATCTCGAGGTGCCCCTGCCTTTGCCTCCGTCCAGAAAGATGACACCGTTCACTACATCCCGCTCAGACAGCCACAAGGAGCGCTACAGTCTGCATACCCTCACCAGTCAGTTGAGCTAGGCGTAATAACGGGGAATCATCGCAGTTTTCGACCGTCTAGGGGTCGGCGGCTACAAAAGACACCGAGACAAGCATCACAATCAAGGAGCCCTGAGTATATGGTATGACATCACAAGGCAAGAGTCGCTGGGCGGGTCCGTTTTCCATGAGTACCATCATAGCATGACATTTTCGCACATTGGATACCGTTGGGAGGGTGAGGGGGGGAACAAGTTTACGACGTATATTAATTAGAGAGGAAGAGAGAGATGCGGAGGGGGTTGGATAATTACAGTCATTCTTCTTTTAACATATTCTTACCTTGGTTTCTTGAGGTTCTCTTCCTCTCCCGATACTCTAGATATGCTGGCCTACAATGGATATCATTATCTCACCGGTTCTCCTTTGTCCTCCTCTGCCGATAGTCGGTGACTATTGAGTGATTAAAAGAGGTCATTACTCATCGGGCACATGTGTAACCGCTGCGCATGAGTAGCAAACGGTACCTTTTTTGGAGAAATTGAGTCCTAATTCTCCAATCATTGGGGTGGCATTAGGTAACTGTTACGTGAAGGTCAGTCCAACCCGGGGGTGGCCAAGACTCTCAGGCACCCAATGGCGTACCCCGGGGTCGTGAAATCTCTGAGGGGTGGATTATCGATAAGAGCTTGAGGCGAGGAGCAAGCGGAAGGAGCAGAGGAAGCAAACCCCGCGGCAGGCGGTGAGGGATACTGCCCAGGCCCACCGCAGGCGGTGAGCGGGGGAAGAATCGAGTGGTAAGCACTCGAAGGTTCCAATGGTCAGCGCCATCGGAGCCCAAACGGAAGTTGTGCTGTGCTATACGGCTGGGGGGAAGGATGAGGTGTAGCCAGATGACTGCAATGGAATTCTTGAAAGGAATGGATTCATCCTATATATAGATTCATATCACCTCTTCCTTCCCTCGTCTTTTCTCCTTTAAATCCGGTTTTGATCTATTCGTATCTAACTGCGCAGTAGAAAGTTGATAGTGGATCTCAGTGACCAGCGAGAGAAGCCCACGTCTAGATTTTTTTTTAAAAAAAAATTTTTGAATTTTTTTTATTTTCTCGATTTTCTTACCTGAGCCACAGTTTGCATCACCGCCCGATAGTGGCGCTTTTCAACGTGCAAATTCTCCCCCTCCAGCCCTCTTTCTTCGCTCCCCAAATCTTTTCATCCTAACTTTGTGATACCGCTTCCTATCCATTACACCTCCTCCTTCTCCTTTATCACTTTTTCTTCCCTCCCACCCTACCTCCTCCTATCACATCTATATCCCTTTTCATCATGAGTGTAGTCGGAATCGACTTCGGTGCCCAGAGCACCAAGATTGGTGTCGCCCGTAATAAGGGTATCGACATTGTGCGTATCATGCCTTCCCCACCTTCAGCGCTTCCCTTTTTTTTTTTTTTTCCCTTACCAACCCCGTCATTTGAACCATCTTGAAATGCAAAGACTAACCATCGGTGCGACTCAATTTAGATCACCAACGAAGTTTCCAACAGATCTACTCCGTATGTCCACCCCTCTGTTAAGATTCCGCCCCACTCCAGCCAACAACGAGCTTAACGGCGTGGTTCTTTTCCATTTAGCCATCCTATACTGACTGTGTGTGATGTTCAGCTCCCTCGTCTCCTTCGACAACAAATGTAGATATCTCGGAGAGGCTGCTAAGACACGAGAGACCTCCAACTTGAAGAACACTGTTGCAAACCTCAAGCGCCTGATCGGCCGCTCATTCAGCGACCCCGATGTTCAGATCGAGCAGAGCTTCAACACTGCCACCCTCTGCGATGTGAACGGCCAGGCCGGTGTCGAGGTTAACTTCCGTCAGCAGAAGCAGAAGTTCTCGGCTACTCAGCTGGTCGCCATGTACCTGACCAAGATCAGAGATATCACCGCCAACGAACTGCAAATCCCCGTCTCCGATGTCACCATCAGCGTTCCCGCCTGGTTCACCGATGTTCAGCGCCGGGCCATGCTTGACGCTGGTGAGATTGCTGGTCTCAAGGTGCTGAGACTGATCAACGACACCACCGCCACCGCTCTCGGATATGGTATCACTAAGCTCGATCTCCCCGGTCCCGAGGAGAAGCCTCGCCGCGTCATGTTCGTTGATATCGGCCACAGCGACTACACCGCTTCGATTGTTGAGTTCCGCAAGGGTGAACTGAACGTCAAGGCCACCGCCTGCGACCGCCACTTCGGTGGCCGTAACTTCGACCTCGCCCTCACTGAGCATTTCGCTGAGGAGTTTAAGGAGAAGTTCAAGATCGACGTTCGTAAGAACGCCAAGGCTTGGGCTCGTACCCTCGCTGCCGCTGAGAAGATGAAGAAGGTCCTTTCGGCGAACCCTGCTGCCCCCATGAGCATCGAGTCCCTGATGGAGGACGTCGATGTCCGCTCCATTGTCAAGCGTGAGGAGCTGGAGACCATGGTTCAGCCTCTCCTGGAGCGCGTCCTTGTTCCCATCGAGCAGGCCCTCGCCGAGGCCAAGCTCAAGCCCGAGGATATTGACAGCATTGAGATGGTTGGTGGCTGCACTCGTGTCCCCTCCATCAAGGAGGCCGTTGCCAAGTTCTTCGGCAAGAACCTTTCCTTCACCCTGAACCAAGATGAGGCCATCGCTCGCGGTTGTGCCTTCAGCTGTGCCATCCTCTCCCCCGTCTTCCGTGTCCGTGACTTCTCCGTGCACGACATCGTCAACTACCCCATCGAGTTCACCTGGGAGCAGTCCGCAGATATCCCCGACGAGGACACCAGCCTGACTGTCTTCGGTCGCGGCAATGTCATGCCCTCGACCAAGATTCTCACGTTCTACCGCAAGCAACCTTTCGATCTCGAAGCTCGTTACGCCAACCCCGAGGAGCTTCCTGGAAAGACCGACCCGTGGGTGGGCCGCTTCTCCGTCAAGGGTGTCAAGGCCGATGCCAACGATGACTTCATGATTTGCAAGCTCAAGGCCCGCCTGAACTTGCACGGTATCCTCAACGTTGAATCTGGCTACTATGTCGAGGACATGGAAGTGGAGGAGCCCGTCGAGGAGGATGGTGATGTGAGTTGGATTCCCATCGTAATGCGCGCACTTTTTGTTACTAACATGTGACTAGGCTATGGACACCGATGCTAAGGGTGACGAGCAGCCCAAGAAGACCCGCAAGGTCAAGAAGCAGGTTCGCAAGGGCGACCTGCCCATCGTCGCCGGCACCCCTGCCATTGAGCCTTCCGTCAAGGAAGCCTGGATCGAGGGCGAGAAGGCCATGTATCTGCATGATAAGACCATCGCCGAGACCGACGAGAAGAAGAACGAGCTCGAAACCACGATTTACGATATGCGTGACAGGAAATATGGTCGCTACGCCAGATTCCTCGAAGATGAGGCGAAGAAGCAGGCCTTCGATGACAAGCTGGATGAGCTCGAGGTATGTTCACACCCCTTTTCTAGCCAGATCGCCGTATCTGTCAAGGTTTTGTGCTCGTGCTAACTATGATTTTAGAACTGGCTGTATGATGATGAGGGCGGTGCTGACACCACTCTTGATGTCTATGCTGGCAAGCTCCAGGAGATCAAGAAGCTGGTGCAGCCATTCGAGGAGACCCTTGAGGATGAGCGCCAGCAGGCTCTGGCTGAAGAGCTCGCTAAGAAGCGCGCTGAGGAAGAAGCCAAGCGCGCGGCTGAAGAGCAGGCCAAGAAGGCCGCGGCCGCTGCTATGAACTTTGAAGAGAGGAATGAGACGATGCCGGATGCTCCTGCTCAGGAGGAAGCTCCCGCTGGCGACAAGCAGTAAACCCCTCGCTCCCGTTGCATCGGCCATTCCTCTCATCCTTAATATTCTATATTATCATTGAACACAGCTCTCGCATTTGCAGACTGATGCCAATACCTATGAACCAAATTCAATGATGTTGTGCGCTCGGTTGCTTTTTTTTATCATTACGATGCCCCATCCGTTTTTCTTTCTTTCTTTTCGATTGTCGACATGACCTGGCAAAATTCATGTAGAACGAGATTTCTTTGGTTTTCGTGTGTCGCCAATGGCGTTTCTGTTTCCCCTGGTTGCTCTGCGAGGATGCTGGCGAAGTCGTGCACCACTGCTGAATCTCGGCACCGTTGTCGGCGCATCCCCTTCCATCCGCTGGCGACCGGACCTATAAAAGGGCGCATCAAGGCACACGAGACGGTACCGAACATAGATATGACATGTGTGGATAGACTTTGGCTGCGCAAAAGTAAATGATTGCCAATACACAAAAGACCCACGGATAATAATGCCTAATCATCCTTTCAGGCTCAGACTGCTTGCTGCCAGTCTCGCCGCCATGTACGATTCCTAGGGCGGCGGTGCCCCGTAGCAAAATAGGTAACCTTTGCCTTGTAGGAACTGTGAGCGATCTGCGGCCGGATTCACAGTGAGTAAGAGTGATTATTTAGGTGTATTCGTAGGGATGTAGCCCGTAAACAAGCACGGTAATCCGCAGTGGCTCACTTATATAAGTACTAAGGACTTGGATAGAAACTTTAACTTAGGAGTCTCTTTGAGAGATGATTTCCTTAAAAGCTCTATCACTGGGTAGTAGACAACCTGCCCATTACATAAACTACACAACCAAGCAGCTTCATTCATGTGGTTCAACGTCTACGGATGTTCGATATTTGCTTCGGGGAATGGAATTCATCAGGTGACCGACCAGTTCTGGGAGGGTGACTAATCAAGTTCTTCTGCCAACTCTTTTGAGTTCCAACTTTCAAAACGCTACACTCTTCACGACCACAAAGAACGGTGAAAAGAGTATTCCTTCGCCAAGACGAATGGCATTAGGCAGCACTCATTCGAGTCGTGACAGGTCGCCGGGGCGCATCCAGTTGTTCGCTTCGCCAAGGATACTGGATTCGAAATCGGCCAGGAGTCGGAGACGAAGGACAACAACGGCTTTAAGTGGGACCCGCTCTGCTTGGCAGGCTGAACGAGAAAAAAGGGGGGTGTCATTATGGGGATATTTGACGATCGTGAAGATGCATCGTTTGGTAGATGTTCAGGTGATCTCACTTTAATCCGGCGATGGTGTTGTGCGTGAGTGAGTAGGCATTTCAGGGGCATTGGGATCTCTCGTGCCTTGACTTGGTCTCTAAATGTCGCCCAAAACGGAAGGCCGGTAGTGGCCGGTGCATGAGATACGGCATTAATGACGGATCCGGATACTTTGTGCATAAAGAATAGTATAAATACTGACAGGGGATCCAAGCGCTGCTGAATTTAGGACTATGGCGTCGACCGTCGTGGGAGGATATTATTATATGCTCGACTAAAGTGTCTAGTATGGCGCCTCAAACCAGCCACTAGTTCCGGAATCCGGGACTTGACGGGAAGCTGTTAGTAGTTGTACAGGAGAGACGGTATTATACGTAGGGCTGGTTTTTACGAATACGAGTGCTGTGGTCTTTTGAGAGGTTTCAACTGTCAAGTGGCTCCCGATGAAACATCTTATCAGTCAGTGATGACGAATGGATGATTGAGATTGATTGATTGTATATTAATGGGGTAAGGGGGATTATGTCTGTTGTTCTTCAGAATTACTACTCTCTAGGGACGCATTGGGTGGTTGTTCGCAGTTCCTGTTCCCCCGTAGAGTAGTATGGAATACTTTACGGAGTACTAGTAGTATGTGACCATACTTCTTACTTACTACCACCTCATTGATGGAGGGAATGTAGTGGAGCATCCCCGAAGCGGGCAAATTGGCACGCGAGGTGGCGGTACTTTGGGGAAGTACCGTACCTCCTCGGTATCAGGTATCCTTTCTTTTGTTCTCCTCAGGCTCGACAACTACGTAGAAGGATGCGTATGGGTTACGCACTTAGGTGGTAACGCGCCGTGGAAAGGGAGGCAAAAACCCTTACGGATGATGCGCAGGAATTTCACCATCTCAGGGTCACCCCCAAAGCAGGGTCTTTTCTCCCACTCAATTACTCCTGCCACAGTGGGGACTTTTTCTCGAACCCAAATACCTTTCGCCCCGCTTTAAGAACTGCAGCTGCAGTGAACTGGTTCCCTGTAATTTTCCTGGATTTTATGTTAATTTATTTTTTGCTTTTTTCAACGGATTAGTCGGATCGCAGGGATACCCAAGGATCCTTCCGGTGCGCTGGTTTGTACTTGCTTTCTTTGAAACATTTGGATTGTTTGATTTTCTTCTACTTTTCAACTCTCTTTACATTCTTCAGTGCTCTTAAACTTTCCCCCAAAGATTTAGCTTGGGATAATTCCTCCCTGTTTCGGTTCTTGATCGACAGCACTTGACAGGGATACTACTCTTTTAGGAATATAATATTGGCCCCATCCCCGGATCCCTCGTGCGCAAAAACTGTTGGTCCACGATCTACCATTGCACCGGCTTCCTTCTTACCGTTCTATATACATTCCTTTACTCAACTCATCAGCCGACGGGTGATTTCTAGTCCCCCCGGCCACTATGCGCACCGAGGCGTGATCGTTCTGCTTGTTATCCGCCTTCCGATCACCCTCCCTTCCTCACTACACTAGATCTCGAAATGCACCTTTGGGGTCTCTTGGCTCTTACCGGTGCGATCTGGTCAGCGCGGACCGAGGCGTCCACCGCTTCGTTGACGGGCAGCGCGGAGCAGCATTACGGCAAGGTCGTTAACCAAGACGACCCGGACCCCTTGTGGGACAAGTACGGATTAAACAAATCCGAGGAATTCAAGTATTTTCATGAACCGGGCCACGATGATATTCTCGGCCACTATGATTCTCGCTACTTTACCGAACCCGTGGCGGACGAGGAACGTCCGCAGACGATGACCTATATGGTGCGCGCATACTTGAACTTCTTCGAGGAAAATGGATTAGAGACATGGATCGCACATGGGACGTTACTAGGATGGTGGTGGAACGGCAAGGTATTCCTATTGCTTCAAGTGCGTTTTCGATATGTCGCTAACTGAGTGCGCTTGCCTTTTCCTAGGTCATGCCCTGGGACTGGGATATGGATACTCAAGTACCCGATACCACCTTGCGTCAGCTTGCCGACCGCTATAACCAGACGGTTGTCCAATACTCGACTAAGAATGCTGACGTACAACGGACCTATCTCCTCGATATTAACCCCTGGGCTCGTCAACGCGAGAATGGCATGGGACTGAATATCATCGATGCGCGATGGATAGATATGCAAACGGGCCTCTATATCGATATAACCGGGTTGAGTAAAATAAACCCGGACAAGCCGAACCTATGGATGGACAAGCATGAGCACCAGTACCGGACGGAAGATATCTACCCCCTCAGGAAGACCACCTTCGAAGGGGTTGCGGCCAAAGTACCCTTTGACTATGATGCGATTCTGATCGAGGAATACGGGAAGAATGCCTTGACCAGCACGCATTTTCATAAGTGAGTTTCCTGGTCCCCTCGTCATAAGGAAGTGCTAATCGCATGCAGTCATACGTGGATTCCAGAATCGGAGGAATGGGTCCCCGATGATCAAGTGGCCGATGCCATCGACGACGATAAACAGTACGAGTAGCGTATTTTCTTCATTCACGTAACCGACCGGATGATCTATCCGGACATTGGATGCGGTCTTATACCCTCGTATATATCCCGACATATATACATCGTGATCTTTGATGTAGCGTCGGAGTTTTTGGGAGCGGATATCTTCATTGGGTGGCGTACGGAGAGGCTCATTTTTGCGTTTGTTGGATTCTATTTGCATACATCGGTGTTAATCTGGCTTGTATATTTAAGTGACATTCTTGCTACTGAAATAGCTTTGCTTTCGACCATGCGCCTTGTGTAACGCAGAACCCTGGATTCGGGACAACTTGTGTTACGGAAGCCCGATGGTGAAAAAAATAAAAACTTATGAAAATTAAATCGAAAACCCTTTGGATAATCAAACCAAAGCTTTTACCATGCTTACCATTCTTTGATGATGATGAGCAGAGCCCACCGTGATTTAGTGAGGGGACGAGGGAAACCGATGGGGTATTCGGACATGATGATCGGCAATTAAGTTTGGTTGATCGTTGTTGTCGATCGTCAGGGGGGAACATTCCTGGCCTGAGGCCGCCAGCTGAGTTATCTCCACGTGAACACACAGCTTCATGTTTTATCTTCACCTGACAGCGCTTGATACAATTTCCTTGAGTTTCTCTTGGACTCATCTAAACATACCCACGACCTGTGATTACAGGCGATAAAACACCTTTCCCTCAAACAATCGTCGTGCGGTACGGAACACACTGACACTCTCCGCGGATGTCTCCCTGTTTTCGTGCATTTCTAACCTCACCTCCACGTCCATCAGTTCGCTGGGGTGTTTGAGCAATCAACTCACTGTGCTCATCGTTGGATTGATCATCATGGCTTGCCGTTCTTGAGAGGCACCATGGTGGACGCTTGGGGCTTGGGGCTGAACATCCCATGCTACCGTTCCTGGTATGCTTAGCGCGGTGCCGACACAGAGAGGTCCCGTCAGCTGAAGGCTGGGATGAGGTTGACCCAGGCTGAACGGCAGTACTTCAATATCAGCTTCATCAATGCGACGCCCTACGTCGATCTCGTGTCGATATGGATATAGAAGGGCGATTTTAGGGGTACCTATAGCCCGTCCCGCCGTAGTAGTGTCTTGAGCGAGCCCAAACCGCACAGCTCCTGCAACGCGGATCTCCTCGATGATTCCGGGCGAGAGGGGAGATGTAGGCTCCGAGTCATGATACGCGGCGGGCATGGTATTCGCGTCTACCAATACGTAAGGGTTCGCAGCATCTACTAGACTTGACTCGAACTATAAACGGTGTCGGAGTGTGTGCCGAGCCCACGGTGAGCGTTTCTCGCTTCGCTCCGCTGGGGAACAGCCCTCCCGTCATGCTACCGGCTGGCTTGATGGAATTCATTCGAACCGGACTCGCTGTGCCTCGAACCCCTGTTATGCTGTAGTCGCCGTCCTCGGAAAACTTGCCGTCCGGGGTGACGTGAACGGCCTCCACTAGGATTTGCTGTGTGTTGGTGTTAAACACTGTGATGTCCATCTGCTAGTTTAACAATGGCGTCAGAACATGAAACTAATAGTGTGGAAGATAATTTTACAGTTCTTTGTCCCTGTATTGTTGGCCTCACGAGCTCTTCATCCAGAGCAAATGGTCCTACCCCGGACGCCATGTTTTCACAATTCCCTGTCATGTCAACCTGTGCTTGATCCGGGGCGACCTGAACAAAAGTATAGTCGACGTCTACCCCGGGTATTTTTGACTTGCGAATTACCGCCACCTTAGAAGTGGTTGATGTTGCGCCTCCGACTCCATTGAGCTGTCTTTTGTCGGCTTCGGCTGAACCCAGAGCAGAGAGGAGAATTGGTGCCCAAAGATCTTTGGACGAAGGGAGGTAATGCTCATGAATGAACAATCCTTTCGTGGTACCCGCCCTCATCTAGACCGCCGGAATACCCGTTCGGACTGGGTTTGAGGCGTGAGAGATGGCATGCTTGGAGATTCCCGGCATCGAATCAGGCTCGGTCTCAACCACCTAGCGCGGTGAGCTGTCTCAGTGGGCATGGATGGCCAGACTACGGCCGATGAAGGCCTGATGTATTCTGCGTCTTCGAAGAAGGACAAAGAGGTCTCTAGTATCGTGAGCGGGACAGGATTGTAGAAGCCATTATATTGTGCTGTAATTAACATGTGCTTTTCTGACCCTTCTCTGGACAATGATATCACACGGCGATGCGGCCCGAAAAGCTCCTATACATTTGTACCAATGCAACCTTGTTCCGCGGGAAGATCTGGCCCGCGGGATATAACTTCCCGTGTGATTTTCTTCAACGTCACACCCAGACAGCCAATAACGTTCCTAGCTGAGTATGTCATTCGCGTCGCGCTTAGAGGAAGCTTCTCTGTGCCTCTGTTTAATCAATCACTTGCTCCTTGCCATGTTTCGAGAACGAATTACGAATGAACCAAATGCATCATGTGGAATCTGCTTAAAAGACCCTCTAATGGTTCTGGTTCTGGTACTAATGGGAGGATGACTAGTATACGAGTGTATCTTCTGGCCATCGTCACCTCAATGGGTGCTTTCCTATTCGGATATGACATGGCCTTTATCGGCACATCGATTGAGTTGCATTCCTTTAAGAAGTATACGGGCCTTAAACAGACATCGCTCCATAGGTGCTGGGGATCCTAACAATCTACAGGGACTTCGGGTTGGAGCATGCGTCCAAGGCTGTCGAGGATGCTTTCGCAGCCAATATTGTATCTCTCCTACAAGCGGGCTGCTTCTTCGGATCTCTCATTTCTGCCCCGCTGAGTGATTGTTTTGGGCGTAAGCTTGCTCTCGGGTTGGCGGGCCTGATCTTCTGCGTTGGATCAACTATGCAGGTTGCATCATTGGGAAGGGAGGCTGTGATGTTTGTGGGAAGATTCGTTGGTGGTCTTGTAAGTTGTCAAAGGCTTGGCCTGTAAATAAGTCGCCGACAGCTCAAACAAGTATATACGAGCCGGCTTACTGACTGTGCAATGCAGGCTGTCGGCGCCGCAAGTATGCTTGTTCCCTTGTATACGGCCGAGTGTTCCCCACCTCACATTCGGGGGCGTCTGGTCGGTATATTCGAGATTGGCGTGCAGGTGGGAATGTGCATCGGCTTCTGGATCAACTACGCTGTCGATCAAACTATGGCACCGTCAACCTCCCAATGGCTGACGCCCTTCGCCATCCAGTTTATTCCCGGAGGCCTGCTCATTATAGGGCTTCTTTTCCTTCCGGAATCCCCGAGATGGACTGTAAGGGTTCGGGGAAAGAGGCTCGCAAGACAAACCCTTTCGTACCTGCGGGGACTCCCCCAAACCCATCCCTCAGTGGAGTCGGAACTCAATGATATCATTGCCCAGCTCGAGGACGAAAGGGCAAATAATCCTGGAAAGGGACTCTGGGTCGGAATCAAGGAGCTAACGCACCCTGGCATCAGAGACAGGCTTTTTCTGGGTTTCGTGATTATGGTTTTCTGTCAAATGGCTGGGTCTACTGCTATCAACCATTATTCACCCCGGATATTCCGATCGATCGGTTTGACTGGTAGTAAGGCTACTTTGATTTCGACGGGGCTCTATGGAGTAGTCCGACTGGTCGCTGTTTACATCGCCATGTATTGGACTGTCGACCGCTTCGGGCGGACACGAATGTTGATGTGGGGTAGTGCACTGATGGTAAGTCTGTTACCTTCTGACCGACCCTAACCGATGCGTTCATGGATTATGTTTCGTTGTGTTCTGACGTGGTATAACAAAGGCCTTTTGCATGTGGTTTATCGGGGCCTTTGTTAAGCTTCACGCGACCACTAACCACGCCGACGTTAAAGGGCACACCAGCGCCGGATCATATGCAGCCGGAGTGTTTATCTTTGTCTATGCCTTTGGCTTCTGTTTTAGCTGGGCCGGCGTACCATGGGTCATCTGCTCTGAGATTTACCCATTGCGCGTGCGAAGTCTTTGTATGGCAATCTGTACGGCTACCCACTGGCTTCTGAACTTCGTCATTGCCCGCAGTTTCCCTTATATGATTCGGGACATCAAATACGGAACATATTTCTTCTTTGCCGGTTTCCTGACGCTCGCGATCCCCTTTGTGTGGTTAATAGTGCCGGAGACGAAGGGATTGAAGCTTGAAGAGGTAGATGATGTGTTTAGAAATCGAACCTTCTGGGGAAGACGGAAATCTCGATTACCTTGCGGGGATCATGCTGATCCCTGCTCTGTAGATGCTGAGAGGGGCAAGACTGAGAGAGTTAGAGATATCAAGAGCGCTGGAGTCAAGGAGGTTGAGAAGATTGATACTTTAAAGAGATATTGGCTAAACACCTTGCCAGACTGAGCCTCCTGCTTCACCATCTTTTGTTCTCATTTGCGGTTTTGTGATTGCCATGTGGGCCTTGATATCTCTTAGGTATAGCTTAACGGTGGTTGTGGTATGTGGGTGCTTACACTAGCAACGACAGGTTACATGACAATGGCTATTGACTTCTAAGTATACGACAGTCATCATATGTGTTCTACAAAGTTGTCGATTCATACTACACGCTCCGTAAGAGCTCAAGACCATAGTGACCTAGTACTGTTGTCTCAGCATGATTCTATTGACACAGGTCACCCTTCTCAGTAGTTTTTGGACTCTTTATTCCGTCGACACCAGCAGTAAACAGCCTGGCTCTTATGACTAACCTATTTACAAGTGTTACCAAGTTCGAACCCCTCATGCTTCACATAAGTATGTGTAAGTTTAATGCCCGCCATCAGGTCATAGTACATCACATGATATCCCGCGGGAACCAACGGAGATTCCGTTTATATACTTGCCACTACGAAACACAGACATCATTGACGGAGATAAGACTCGTCGGCAAAGAGTGTTCCAGACCTGCGTGTTCCGCCGTCATAGAAAGGATAGCTGGGGGCCCAAATACGGAACCTCTAATATAGATCATCATTCCGTGTGAGACCATCCACTCGTCGGCTCTCCCAGCTAGTCAGCTCCGACAACGACTACAACTCGAGATCCAGAGCCCACGCAGTGAGCTATATGTTCTTGTTGAGCACTGAGAGCACAGGCTGCTACGCACAAGTGCAGATATCAGCCACTCTCCCCACGGTTGAAGACACTGGCAAAGTTGAGACTGCACATTCAACTAGTCTTGAATTTTTCACCTCCTCAAATGAAGACTCCAGCTATCATGGTCGCACCAGTACCTATTCTAACCACATCGCGCCGAACGAGCGGGTGCTTTAGAGCCTCGTGGCTAGTCCGAAAATGCTCGTCAAGTGAATCAAAAATAGATTGATGGGGGAAGCTGCGTATCAACGTGAGTGACACTCCATTCCGCGCGAATGGCTCATTCTGAATGAATACAGGCCAAATCCCCTGGATTTACACAAACAAAAGCTGAATTTCGACGGAGAAGGCTCAGAGCTGGGCATTTGTCTTCTGTCACTGCAATGACACCGTCAACATCATTCCTTCCTCATCACCTGCCGTCGGGCGTTCATGCGAGATATGTTTTGTGGCGAACCAGTTTAACCAGGCTAGATTCCGATATTTAGCAGTGGCACGACAGACTCCCGTCTCATCGAACTTCGACAGTCACGAAGGGACCACTCCATCCTACATCCTCCCACCGTTAGCGTCGTACCATGTGCTGGTGATTCTCCTTCACTGCCCCTTTGTCGCGGACGGCCATCTCCACAATACAACCCCTTTCATCGCGATTAACTGGTTCCGCACCTGCGCTACGGCGGCAACAGCTATCATTCGACTGCTCCACAGCTATGACGAGCCCTTCTCCATCCGTCGCGCACCCAATTTGATATCCTACGCCACGTATATGATGACTAGGATTATCGTGCGGATTGCTGACCAGGAAGAAGAGGACAGTCAGGCACATGCCGGCTTATAGACCTTCTGTCCATGTTCAATGATAACCAAGAGACGAATTGGGTCGTCCGGTGCACCAAGAACGTCATTATCCACATGATGAAGCGGATGGGCGTTTCCCTTAATAGGACTCATAGCAGTCTGGAGGGGGCCTATACTGGTCCGGCAGACAACGATCCCTTTACAGTCTGAACATGCTGTCAACACCCGCAATATTGGCCCCTGGCATCGACCGCGGCGATGCTATCTAACTGGGTCCGTTTGTTCGGCCAATTCCCGACACAGCGGAGCTCGATATGGACATGATCATCCGGAGATTTATCACGCAGGGGAATTATGGGATGACAATCTCAGATACGTGGTCCCCTCCGATTGCCACAGCGTTAGGGGCGGAAGAGCCGCGGCCAGTCGGACTGGGGTCCCCTCAGGGGGTTCCATCCGACCATCGGCATCGTAGTGGGGTCGTGTTGTTTCACAATATGTTGTTTGGATTCAATGGATTCGGACAAGACCTGTCAGGATAGAGGGATAAATCATGAGGGAAATTTCAATTCTCTGCTGACGTGGACAACGACATCAGTGTACGTGCAGACCATGCTCCGTCATGGACCGGTACTAGTCGTATACCGAGGCATGTAGAATCTATTGGCACTGGACAACAAGCGATCCTCTTATCGGGAAGGGGGCGCAGCTGTGGGGATCAAGTGGCGGTGACTCTGTTTCTGCGCCGGGCCCCATCTTTCTCCGACGAGATTTCCCCCTTTTGGGTCAAGTGTGGCGTCATATCCTATATTTACTTCTGGTGATGCTCCACGTTGACTGGACCGCTCATTTTTGGGACTGGACCAGAGGATGGCTTCTCATGCTATGTCGCTCCTGAAGAATAGGTGGTCTCAACCGAAATATGTACCGGAGGAGGTAAACAAAGGTTTCCACGGGACGGTTGACCTTTCGTGAGGGTTACTGTAAACACAATACACAGCACCGTGTAGAATTCCGGTCCTTTGGGTCCACGCAGCCATTGGCGTGAGGCCATAACCAATGACTGCCGCAAAAGCCGAAACGCCGGTGGGACTTGGGCAAGACTTGTCCAATGGCACGTCGAGAGCATCGCCGAGACCGGCTGACAAAGCTTAGCGATGCTTAGCTTCTGGTGTGGGTTTCAGACTAGTTGAACACGACTAGGATTAATCTCTCATAACAATAACCCCCCCGAGAGGGGCAGGTCAGCTCTTACCATCCTTCATAAACCCCTCTTCCCCCCTTTTCTTCCTCATCTCATCACTATCTCTCTCTCCTCAGTAAACTACATCATCACACATCCTTCATTCACCATGGGTTGGTTCAGTATGTCTCCCTATCCCTCACCTTCTCAATCTTATTTTTTCCTGCCTGTACTGATTAAATCTCGTAGGCGACGACAGCGAGCAGGCTCAGCACTACGAGCGGTTCAACAACTACGACGGTAGCGAGGAGCACAAGGCCTCGTTCACCCATGAACTCATTGCCGGTGCCGCCTCCTTCGAGGCTATGAAGGCCTACAACGATCACTGTGAGAAGAACGGTACGCTTAACTCATTTAATTCCCCTTTCGCCCTTATTCTCCTCTTCATATCAATTGTCGAATATACGCTAACCCAAGATTGAAACAGGCCAGCCCCAGAGCCACGAGACTGCCAAGGAGCTCCTGGCCGGTTTCGCCGGTGCCTTCATCGACCGCGAGGTCGAGACCAAGGGTCTTGACTTCGTTGACCGGGAGAAGGCCAAGCACCACGCTAAGCAGCAGCTCGAGCAAGCCTCCCGTCGTGACTTCGACTACTAAGCGCCTCCACTCGTGGGATCCAGCTCTGATTTTGTTTTTGTCCTAGCTCTGCCGATATATACCAATTTGAAATACCAACATACCACGTGTCATCTCTTTCTACTCTTATTCCGTCCCATCAGGAGATATTAGGAAACCGGAGAGGGCCTAGATAAAATGCACCTCATCCTGATTAATCCTCCCATCCCGCACCAATTCATCCAATCGATCCTTCGTCCGCTTCGCCACGGCCCGCCCATACTCCGGGCCCACTGGAATCGACGCCGGCGTTTTGGCGGGATCAACCTTGAGCCAGGCCACCGGTTTAGCATCCGGTCCCTGACTCGCCGCGCGGATCTCCTCGAAATCAGTCTGGGTATATCCGCCACCCATAATGATCGCTGCAGGGGAGTTCCCTGGTTCTGTAGATGTAGTTGAACCCGTCTGACGAAGTAATGCGGGAATTTCATTCTTCGCCGTAGTAGGCGAGAGGAAGAGATGCGTTACTATATGATATACTCGGTCAACCACCGACAAAATTCGTATACTCAGCCAACGCAGCCCACATAACAAACAAAAGACACATATCACAGAAAAAAGATAGAAAATAGAAGATAGAAAATACCTTCATATTCCGGTTGCAATGCCTCCCTGACCAGATCTCCGATCTGACTCGTCTTTCCGCAGACGATGACTGGTATCCCTGCCGGGGTTTTTCCGGCGGTACTGAAGAGTCGGGTTGTTGCGGGGACTGTTCTGGAGAACATTTCCGGGATTATTGTTTGGTTGAATTCGGTTGATACTGTTGATCGCGTTGATGTGAAGATGGATACTTATAAGTATCTTTTGTTTGTATTCTGGTTAGTATGTAGGTGGTTTCGTCTGATTATCAGATATGATAAGATATGTGAAGAGAAGAGAAAGGAATTGGGAGATCTCTCTATATGATCTGCAATTATGCTGTTGTCAGCGGTTATAAATAAATGGTTATGAATACGAGGTGCGGGGAAAATTTACACTGCCTCGCTGGATTTGTAATCATTTGGTGTTATAGATTGATAACCTAAGACGTATCAGTTATTTAGACGGGTGGAGGGCGAAAAGGGCATTGTTTGTAAATGTGTGGGTGACAGAGACATGAGCATGTAATTGTATAGTTTAAGAGAATTAATCATTAAATAAATAGTCTACTGATGCATAACGTCCGAATGCTACTAATACATTTTGGGACGATAGAAAGGAACAGGCAGTATATCAAGGCGGTAGTTTGGTGTGGACCAATGAGATCTGAGGTAGTCTGATGATATCATGCATGTACAGAGTAGGAGCTCTCTTTGTAGGACTTTGCATGGTAGAAAGTCAAGTAGTACTTCTAGTTGAATATTTCAATAGTAGACCAAACTCGTGTTTAGTCGAATATTCTTGAAGAGTGTGGCTGGCATGATATCAATTGTTAGTATTTCTAATCTAAGATAACATTCTCATAGTCTACTTTGCGGCTGTCTATAATCGGTAGTTGTTTATCGAAAGGGATACAAACAAGAAGTATAAGCCAGAGCTCATAGGGAGAGAAAGGTCAATGGAAGGTCAGTGGAAGGGATTAGTGGCAGTCACAAAATCGAACATTGAATATCTTAATCTAAAACTTCCTCTACCTTTCAATTGTGACCTATAGTGTCTGAAGCACCGAATAAGTGCAATTTCACTACAAATCGACGGAGAATACAATTCCCTTGAGAAGATATACTAGTCAACTTGACGAATGATCACCCACGGACTTCGGACTCAATAATGCCACGTCTTATACCTAACGAGATTACGAGGCCAAGAGTAAGCACTAGGCCTCAACGTTTCTTTTAGTGACTGCCTTACGAGATCATATCTTGATTTCAAATCTCAGATTTCAAATTACATAAACTGAAGGCAACCACGATTCAACTTACTAGAAATGGTGACCGGAAATCACATGTATGCGCATATACGAATTTTAACTTGTAGTGTCATTAAACCCTCTCCCTTGACTCACACGTCCAGAAACGAGAAATAAGCAGAGAAATACTATGGCGTTGATCAAGATCGAAATTATTTTAGACGCAATTTGTCCATGGGTAAGTGTGCCAGTCGTAACAATTACAGTACGATAGCTCATCTGCCAAAGTGCTACATTGGATATCGAAACCTACAAAAGGCGATCGCCTTATATCGCAAAACTTACCCCGGCGGCTCGAAAGACATTATAGAGGTATGGTGGAAGCCATATTTTATCGATAAAGAACCGCCAAAGGAAAGCATATTAGTACAAGGTCAGTCTTCGATGCTATGATAAGCACGACACTGCGACGAGCCGAACCTAACTCACGGGCTAGACCGTATGCTCCACCGCATGGATCCCAAAATGGTAGCAGCGGTCCAAACCCGCTTGAAGCGCGTAGGTACGGATGTCGGTATCCGGTTCAGGTTCGGTGGGTATATCGGATCGTCTAGACTAGCGCATCAGCTGCTGTATCTGGCCGCGCGGGAGGGGAGTGAGCTGCAGTGTCGGGTTTCGGAGTTGCTCTTTCACTACCAGTTTGAGGAGGAGGCCGATATTAGCCAATTAGATACTGCGATTGCTGTTGGGGTACATGCTGGATTGCGTGAAGATGATATCCGAGAGTGGTTAGCTAGTGGTGCTGGAGTGGCGGAAATGGAAGCTGATGCGAAGAAGGCAAGGGCTGATGGAGTTACTGGTGTGCCCCACTTTGTTATCGGGGGAAAGCATCATATGGAGGGTGCGGTGGATATGTCGGAACAGTTTGAGGCCTTTGTTGCTGTTAGAGAAGGACAGTCGAGTTAGACGGTGAGATGACATTCCGAGCGTTTAAAACTTGAACGTTAGAGCTTCAACTATCCCAGTTCACGCCGTTTCATCCTCAATTGTGCACATACAGGCCATGGCTGGTGTATTGGACGTGCGTCTAAATTCCCTCTGAAGACTGAAGATATCTGATACAAACCATAGAGGGTTGGCAAACTGAGGCCTGATGAGGATCCTCTCTGCACTAGCATAGTATTGGACAGTACGAAACCTTCATATCAACTGCATACTAGATACTGCATACGTCTTCGCCATCCTTATTGGAATCACATGAAGTATTGCCAGCGATACTTCAGTTCCTGGTGGCCAGGGTTCAGCTCCCTTTCAAGTGTCGTATATGTCGCTGAGAGCATTGTATCCACCCAATCTTATGAGGCACATGCATCTGCACACAAGGTTGAAACAACACCCAACAATATGAATAATGGATATTGAAGATCTTACTAGAAGAGGTAAACGGTAAATGCCGTCATTTAACCTGGAAATATTCCTCTTATTATCTTCACTTAGTACTGGAGACAGAAAGGTCTAGGCAGCCAACGTTAGTGCTTATCTACTGCAGCATTTGCTTAAACAGCCAATCGTAAAGCCATGCTTCTGGAATTCGCCAACCGAAGGATTATGAGCAGGCATAAGAGCAGGGATAACAATCCTTCATTTCATTTACTCAAACTCTGACGATTACTGTTGGCACTTTGTCTCCACATAAGGCATCCTGTCAATCCTTTCTTGCGCGGCAGCCCACTTGAAATCCTGTTTGATGTGAGGAATTAAAGGAAAATCCTCTTTCGAGTAATTGGTATGTTTCTCACTTCTATACCAGCCTCGGTACATTGAGTTGTTTGAGTTGTCTGCATGTGTGGTTACGTTTCCAAGTGGCCACCTTGCCTCCACTGTGGCCCGAACGCATTGGGACCGGTGTACAATGTCCGGCTAAAATAAGCACAACAGCCGACAATCCTGTACCATGGACATATTATCAACTGATTTTATAAATTTAGTACCATTGAGAAAGCACCCTCTGCAACAGGGCCGATTTCTCATTTTATCTCATTAAGAGTCATAACTGCTGACGATATCGCGGCGTTGGATTAGTTATCCGGAACCCTCCCTATGAACCTTGGCAACCAGAACTACCCTCAATACAGCAGGATTCAATACTAGTATAGGCCATGGATCGAGATCCTTCAGACGATGGGTTTAGTCATAGATTAACACAAAGACGAAATCCAACTATGAGACAAGGAGATTGGTGATCCAAAGCCGTCGAGGGTCCACTATCTACTTCCCGCATATATTAATCCAGGGTCCTTGTCAAGTGTGTGATCGACATCAGCAGGGCATGTAACTAGTCTTGAAGAAGCGAATGATATGCACCCTGGAGGAAACCTTGCCGCTGTAGGCGAGAAGGAATGTGGGTAAAACCGCATTGTTGCTACTGGCTATCTTACCAATTAAAATCTTCAAAAAGCTCATGCTGCTAAGTTCTGTTGGTTATGTTCTTATCAAGACAAGGGTAATGATCCCGTTGACCTTACCATTTTATCGTACTTTGTACCATGTATCAATCTTGATTAGATCTTGCTTCTCAACTAGTACTATTGCTCCTTCAGCCACGTTGTTCCTGTTAAGGAAGGTTCTCCGATAAATTGAGTACCACTCAAAGAATGACTTAGTTGTTAGGGAAGGCCTTCGTTGGAGCATCTTTAACCCTGTAAAGGATCTCTCTACCCGGGAGCGTTAAACAATCCATGTAAGCTCTCATCCCATAACAGAATCATCCCCTCGTCACTTGTCCAAGGACCGCATACAGGTGGCAATGGCACTCTGGGTAAGACTATTAGATTGGAACGTTATATGGTATTTATTAGCTACTATAGAGAGCTCTCACGGAAATACACGTCCAATCACCTCAAGTTAATCCCAGCTATGTGTCACGTATTTTAGCTCCTTCTTGAATACAATGAGAGAGCTTCGGCTCGTTCCGACGGTCATTTACTCGGAATGGCTTACCCGGGAGCATTTTACTCCCACCACAGATAACAGGATGCAGGGATGGATGGGCAAGATCAACAATCTTGCAGCTAGAACCGGAGGGACTTTCCCTCTTGTAACGCTCCACAAGGGCAGAAATGGTCTCGCGAGACGCGGCCTGTATTTTAGCTCGGCCGGTACGTCGGCATTGAACTTAGCGTGTTTCTGTCCTCGGACGGACGTGCGTTCGACACTGCAGAGTTCCAGCGGTTACTGCCATTGCAATGTGAGTCTGAGACCGAACACGTTTAGAATCATAGAATACTCATATATGCAGCTATTTTGGAGGCATGTCAAGCATCCGTTATCTCCTCTTCCGGGTTGGTAGGTATAGCATTGTTACTTGCATCCTCCGAATCACCTTCGTCGTGGGCATTATCCGGACTTTCCTCATACAGAAACCACCAGCCATAGAGCAAGCTCAGAAGTCAATCGGCAGTTCGGCACAGCCTGCTAATCTCGCTGTGGTTGTTTGCTGATATCAAACAGTAGGCATGGATAAGGCACTCCGTGCCCCTACCCTACTTGTAGGAGTGATAGATAAGGAATGCGAGCGAAATTATGGCCGCAGCGGCGAACATCCCTGCCGCTAATATATTCATTAATTTGCACATCCTGTAGGGTCAGTGGGTCGAGCATCATGCACGGTATTTAATTCCTCGGTGATAAGTCTAGAGCCAGCCCTAATCCCTGTCGATCTCCGCTAAGCCGGATTTGCCGTATGCCGAGGGGCAAGTGATTGGGTGGATATGAGGCTTATGTGCGCGGTTGATTTCAGATATATTAGCATGTTATAAGATATTGGCTGGATTGCGAATGCGTAGTTAGGGCGCTGATCGAGGCCATTTTTCGTGCGGTTCGTGCTTTCGGATTATTTGGGGGAAATATGATACCTAAAGGGTGGGCTTAGATAGATAGGCGTCAATTATCTGATCTAGTCTTGTGAGTAATATAGGGTTGATGCTCTATTTGCTAAAACTGAAAATCACATTCTCTAATATCTAAAGCATCTATCTCTAGTAATCAGGAAATCATTAACGCTACACGAAACGACTTGCTATCGAAAAGTCACTGAGCCCCACTTAATTTGCAGTCACCAGTGAAACATAGGTCTGCAGGTTGCTAGTGTGGTGCTCGCCCAGCCCTGGCTTATCGCCAATCTCCTTGCCGTGGGTGTGGAAGGCGCTGCTCACAGTGAAGCGCACGCCGTTCCACTCCCGAACCACACCGTGCCGTCGGCGCGCGATGTCATTGATCAGAGGAACCACTTCCTCGGCAGCCGTTATAACGTTGCTCACCTTGCCGGGGAAGATGTGGATCACGCCGTCTTTCTCAAAGGTCAAACTGCTTCGGAATTCGGAAGTGGTCTTTAACTTGGCCAGAACACTGCCCTTCCAGCCGCGGTAGTGGAACCGATCGAGAAATCCGGGCCAGAACCGGGTAATCTCCCGCTCGCAGTGGGGCTTGATCCGAGCAGCGATAGCTTCCTCGTCCAGACTATCCAGAAGCTCCTGACCCTCCTCGTGACGATCGAATGATCCGAGGATGGTGTAACTGCCGTGTGTCAAGATATACTTTTTCTGAAGGGGCTCGTTTGTGTCGATCGCCGGCATCACGCAGGGAAACCAGCCATCCATGACGATGAAGGAAAGAGGCTTTTCCTGTGGCTGCTGGTCTTCGTAAACGAGAGCAATACAGGTCTGATAGGTGATGCCGATGTCGACGGGAAGAGCATCTGCAATATTTTGGGGCAGAAGGCTGGTATACCCGGTGGCGTTGATCACTACGTCAAAGACGTACTGCCCGTCCCCGGTTTGAATGCGGTTGGTGTCCTCGGTGTGGATGATACGGTCGACTGTCGCATTGAGGTGCACGTAGATGCCTGCACGACCCAGCTTCTCTTTGAATGTATTCCGGAGTCGGTCGCCAATAGCGACGCTGGGTTCGTCCAGATTGTATGCGCTGATGAGGCCCTGGAAACCATTCGCCTTCGGATCAACCGTAGTACACTCAGGAGATTCGTAGCAAACATCCCTGAATGCCTCATCTGAGACCTTTGATGGGTTCCCCAGAGCGTCCGCTTCGCCGTGTGCATATATCGCAGATTCATGGTAGACGACTAGTTCAGGATACGTCTCACAGAACTTGACCAAGGCTTCACGGCAGCTGTCTCGAGTGGCTTTGGACCGAGGGTAGTGTGGCCCCTTGTGCAAGCGGATACCAAAGTTTCCTGAGACGCCTTGAAAGATATCAGGCTTCTGCTCGAACAAAGAAACTCGGTGGCCCTGTTTCTTGAGCTCCAAAGCAAGATGGCAGCCGTTCCATCCGCCACCGACGATGCCGACCCTTAGTTGTGTCGCGACACGCATTATGAAGAGGCAGGTAGTTATAGTCTAGAGATGATTATGTTCGGTTCAAGAATCTTGAGAAGAATGGTTGTTGAAATGTAGAAGCATACTCCCCAAGGATTTCCATCTCTTTATATCCTTCCCTCCAGCAAGGCAGCTTGACTCACTCCCATGGGCATGTCAAGGATGCTCTTTTCCTGATTGTAACCCAACCTTGCCGGATAACGACACATGCACCCTGAAGCCAATTGCATCCAATGTGATACGAACGGATGAGGTGGAATGAGCGGCAAAGTCGGGATGGATGATTGTCGACGACTCTAGAAGATTGTAACATACTGGATGAGCTTTTAATGCATGTCAGCGATTGATAATGTCACATCCGCGGCGATGCATCCGTAAGACAGTATCCAATGGGAGGGAGGGTGGATGGCACGAAAGGAAGCACGCTAGTCGGGATGTGCAGCCTTTGCAGTGGACAGTGCGCCCTGCAGAAAAGCAGAAAAATAACATTCTGCAGGTATGGTATCATCGCTTAAGGATTCCAATCCTAGCAGATACCCGTCGGGGGATAACGGGATCCCGAATTAGGGTTATCCAGTTGCAGCGTTGGAGCCGCGTCGGAGTTAACATTTATTCCGACTGCGCGATAACCTTGTACTTTTGACCCCGTCGTTCTGACTCTCCCGAACCCCCCACTGATAGACCAACATCGACTGCGATAGATCCCCTTCTTTCCGCGATAACCGTGTAGTGCAGCGTAATGTCGTTGAATACCGATGATTCCGGTCGGATAAGGACCCGGCAACGCGCCAAAAGAGCGTGCGAAACGTGCAAACTGCGCAAGAGGAAATGTGACGGTCATGAGCCCTGCACTTACTGTTTGCGATACGAATATCAGTGCACTTTCAAGCCTCATCCACGGAGAAAACCTGCAGCTTCCAAATCTTCCGCAAGGCCCAGCGAGGAAGAAGACTCACCAAAGTTTCTCGACAGAGTTGATGCTAACCAAGAACACATGGAGGCCAACTCAGGCACCGCTTTCCCCCATCTCCTGGGGATGAGGTTGAACCCACAGGGTGCTCCCAAGGTGTACGGCTTTAGCTGGAACCTAGGTCCACGGGATGAGCCTCTGGAGCCCTTCACCAATCTTACAGATCTGATTTCAAAAGAGGAAATGGAAGAATTGGCTAGCCATTATTTAAAGAAGATACATCCGGTATATGCGGTCCTGGACCCCGACACGTTAAGGCAAAAGATTGTTGCCAGATGGCATGATCCTGCAACTGCGGCCAGCTATGACCCCATTCTTTGCGGCGTCGCGGCATTGGGCTCCTTGTACTCAGGCCACCAGGAACACCCGAAAGAAGGAGCACTGGTGCAATCTGCAAAGGAGATGCTTGAGACCACCCGGATCTCAAAGACCACTCTCCTGCATCATGCCACCGCCTGGATCTTACGGACCATATATCTCCGAAGCACCAACTGCCCCCATGCTTCATGGATGGCCAGTTGTTCCACCATGCACATCATAGAGGCCATCGGGGCTCACCAGGATCCGGAGCTGGTGTCTTTGGTTTATTCTGACACCGCAGACGTTAGCGTAAATGATGAGAGCCAAAGGCGATTATTCTGGGTGGCCACAGTGCTGAATTCTTGGATCTCGTATGAATATGGCCGATCGCGCGTTATTCTACGAGGTGTCTCTTGCAAGCCACCTTTACCGCGAACGGGTGACTTCACCACGGACCTCATCTCCATGTACCAGATCTCCGAACGACTGGACCCTGACCAAAACAATAAGCTTTCCGACCTAGAAGATGCACTCAGCCGTGTTGAGCGTCTGGCGCTCTCCCATGATGCCTTGATACTATCCCAAAGTAATCTGGCACTCACAATTTATCGTCGTCTGAGAGTCGCCTCGTCCAATATATCGAATGACATTCTTACCCGCATCATCCGACTAGGCAATGACGGCCTTGAAGCCGCAGTACGCCTGGCAGAGGATCGCTCTCCTTGGTGGCATGTCGCCAATATACCCTTTCAATTTCTCTGTATCTTGCTTGCTATTGACACTAGGGAATCACTGTCGTACGTCGGTCCAGCACTGCGCTCATTCAGGGCCATCACCAGGCATTACAGCACGCCGACCCTACACACCGCGCTGGAGACTATAGAATCATTGGTTCGCCTATCCCAGAACAAAAAAGAACGGGACTTGACTCTTCTCCGAGATAGCATGCAACAGGAAGACCCAGGGCTGACCGAACAAGGTTCAACAACATCCCAAGCCTTCAATGACGCTTCCTGGCTGGGGGCAACCGGTGATCTAACCTTACCAGATAACTTTGACTGGGACTGGAATGTGTTCTTGGACACCCAGGTTCCGTTTTTCGACGAGGGTGAAGCGGGTGGTCACAGATATAGATAATGCAGGAAATTGAGGATTATTTACACGATCAGAAAGTGCTAGTATGCGTCTACTTATAGTATTAGTCAATGAACCTGGTACCTAATAATTCAAGGAGGATTATATCATACACTCACATACCTCTTGTAAGCCCTTCCTCGTCCTTCGGCGCCGAATAAGGATTTTCGAAGCCATTCAGCGGCTAAGTCGGGCATGACGGAAAAGTCGGGTAGGGCGGAATTTTCGTTGACGCAATGGAAGCACCACTAGAAATAAATACTCTGAAAAGAGCACATTTATTCTAGCCGAGGAGTAAAACATTTGACAGATGCTGCTCAGTTAATTGCCTCGCTCCCAATTCCTTTTTTTTATTCTGCGGCGTATGTCTTGAACGCCTCGCAACGATGCAGTCCTTTCGCCAATACCGACGTATGCGCAGAGACCTGCAAGAAAGCATTAAGCTGCACGGTCCGTATGCCGCTGCTGGTGATCGTCACGTCCAGCCGACCGATGATATTTTGGAGGATGCCGATGATGCCAGATTAGAAAAAGGCATCCATTCAATGGATGGGCATGGCCAGTCTCCTTACTCCACTCCTGGAATCGTCCTTCATGATGGCCAGAGAGTGACTGTTCCTGGAGTCAACCTCCGCCGCGCCTCCGAAATCTGTGAGCGTGTCAATACTAAAACACTTTTTATTGTCGGGTTCGATGGTCCGGACGACCAGCTCAATCCCAAAAACTGGCCTATAGGGCGGAAATGGGCGACATTGGGCATTGTCGGCACAACGGGTATGCTTGTTGGATGGGCTTCCTCCATCGACTCCACTGTGATCAAACAAGGGCAGGAGGCGTTCGGAGTCAGCGAGGTCGCCGAATCTCTCGCAACTGCCCTGTTCCTGTTCGCATTCGGCTTCGGTTCTCTGGTAGCAGCACCTTTTTCTGAGACTGTTGGGCGGAATCCGGTCTACATAGCGACGCTATCCATTCTAATGATCTTTACTATGGCCTCAGGTCTCGCTCCGAATTTTGGAGCCCAGCTTGCCTTCCGCTTCCTGGCCGGACTGTTCGGATGTACACCGATGACCACCTTTGGTGGCAGTATGGCGGATATCTTTGACCCTATAGACCGCACATACGCCTTTCCAGTTTGCTGCACGCTATCCTTCCTGGGGCCGTTCCTAGCTCCAATGGTTGGAGCTTTCATTGGCCAAAGCACGCATATCAGCTGGCGCTGGACTGAATGGTGCACGCTGATCATGGCTGCATTGGTGACCGGCGCTATCTTCCTGTTCGTTCCAGAAACTTATGGTCCGGTACTACTGCAGTGGAAGGCAAAACAATTGCGTGAGATTACCGGTGACCAGCGTTTCATGGCGGAAATTGAGCTTCGCCAGACATCGCTCGTGACTCGGTTGATGCACAGCTGCTCCCGTCCCTTCCATTTATTCTTCCGGGAGATTATGGTAGCACTTTTTACCATGTATCTGGTCGTGGTATACATCGTCCTATTCGGGTTTCTGACGGGCTATGAGTTCATCTTTGGTAGAACATATGGCTTTACCCAAGGGTCTGTGGGCCTGACATTCATCGGCATGAACATCGGATTCCTGATCGCCTTTGCCATGGTGCCGCATATATACTTCTCATACAAGAAGCGGCTTCAAAATGCGATCGAAAATGGACACAATGGGTTGCCACCGGAAGAGCGACTTTGGTTCGCTATGTACGGAGCGCCTTGGCTACCAATCTCTCTTTTCTGGATGGGCTGGACCAGCTATCCCTCTATCTCGTACTGGTCGCCGCTAGTCGCCTCGGTGGCTTTCGGATTCTCTGTCCAAGGAATCTTTATTTCCACATATCAGTACCTGATCGACACGTATGAGCTCTTCGCAGCAAGTGCCTTAGTGAGTGCAACTTTCTTCCGTTATATCGCCGCTGGCGCGATGGTCATCGTGTCGATTCCGATGTATGGAAATTTGGGCGTACATTGGTCACTCACGTTGCTGGGTTGTATCTCGGTCCTGATGACGCCTGTGCCTTATATTTTCTATAAGTATGGACATACCATTCGGCAGCGGAATAAAAAGACACCCTAAGGAGGTTTTTGGAGGGTCGTTCAATGGTTAGAGAGCGGATGGTGCCAGGCAGTCGCGAGTCAATGTCAATATCTGTGTCGATGGGAATATGGACCAGGAAAAGCCGGTAGATAAGATTAATAAGATTCACCGAAGAGCCCATCGTGGTATTTTATTGTTAATGTCGAATGAGCGACTGCGTCCCTGGTCGGTAGAGGTTCCCTGGCGGAGCTTCCCTAGCAGCTTGCTGTAGTGGGACTAGCTACTGCTGTTTCCCTCGGCGAATGTCAAGAGAGAAAGAGGAGAAATACACGGAAAGATAGAGGAAAGTAGTGGGATCAGCTTCTGCTGTTTCTGTCTAATGAACCTCTAGAGTCCAGAACAACATCATGTCACAGCTCCAAGGCTTCAGTAACGGTGGTAATAGAGATGGTTAGTTGATAGCACTGGGACAAGAGGTCTTGTGGGGTGACTGACACATTACTGACTTTTACACGGTACAGAGTATGTACATAGTATTTCTAGCCTAGGATTGCTAGATCACTAAAAGAATGATAATTTATATTTTATACTAGTTGAATATTGTAGACATTTGGATGACGCTAGTACTAACCGGGCCTGACATCTATATCACCTGGCAGAGTCTCGAGGAACTTCATCATTCACTGTTTAGAAGACTGTCGTCGCGTCGCTTTGTTTTGATTTTTTCTTTCTTTTTTCTTACCACTCACTCATGTCTTCGTGCCTTTTTCCATTTCATCTTTCTTCCCTCACAACACCATCACCATCACCACCATCACCACTGCCCGCTGCCCGCTACCCGCTGCCGCTCAAGTTTCCAGAGTGAAAAATCAACCTTTCTGGTCTATTGACCTAGTCGAAATAAATTTTTACATATTGTCAAGGGGACACAGCAGTTGCTGATCCCCATACGGCGTTTGTGACCTCGTTTTTCTTGCCCCCCTACAGTGTCTGTGCTCTTGTTCTTCTTGCCTCTCGCCCAGGGACACAGCAGAAGCTGATCCCACTACGGCGTTTGTGCCCTTGTCTTTCCTTCCTGTCAACCTCTCGTGACACTCACCAAGGGACACAGCGGTAGCTGATCCCTCTACGGTGTTTGTTACCCTCGCTTATCTTACCTCTCGATCCCCTTCGACTTTTGCAAGGGAAACAGCAGCAGCTGGTCCCACTAAGGCAAAATGTCTAAAGGGCTTTTCAGCAGGGGAGGCTCGACCGTTAAGTTCCCGGTCAAGTCCATCATATATCATGGTTTATATGAGGACACCGCCATGAGCAAAGAGATCGCAACTGATCCCCCGATCTATCTTATACTGTCTTCGGAATTTGTGAAGCTCCGTCAGGGTGCCTCTACCGCCCAGGGACGCAGCCGCTCTTTCTGGAATATCACTTTCCACCTTAGCCAAGTTTCAGTTGACTCACTCGAAACAAAGGAGGACAGGCTCGTCTACACCTTCGAGTCCGAGCTCGATCTCGTGGGTGAAGGCGATACTGAAGGTCCAGGTGATTTCCCAAATCCATCCACGTACCCACTTGCAGCAGCATCCTTCCTCCATAAGGTTGTTGTGATCACACTGGGCTTTCCCAGTCCCAAGCTCTGGGAAACACAATCTGAGCTGGTCTGCCAGGCCCTTCTGGGCAAGCTTGCCCTTTCCAAAGAGCAGGAAGAGTACATCGCTCTTAATCGCAATGCTATTAATGAGGAGGCCGAGGCAGAACATAAGTGCCTCACTGTCCTCGGTTGCCTGGTTAAGAGTGTTGCCGTTGGAGACCGTATACTTCTCGGAATTTGGCCAAAGGAAGACCGGCCGTTCCGGATATATAGAGGCTGCACTCTGGTGCTCCGCGGTGAGCACTGGTTTACGAGGGAAAACGCCCAGGACTATCCGATTCCTGGCCAGAAGGGGGTCCCCGAAGACTGGATGGCTCTGCCACAGAGAACTCCTCAAAATGGAGTGCATTAATTGATGCACCCGTACATGCCGTCCTCCTAAATGACGTGGACATCAAGCTTGTTGGAGAAGCCAACGAAGACATGGTCAAGGTTCACCCTGTGGCTAATCCAATGGTCCAAATTGAAATGCTGACCTCTACCAGAAAGCTCTCGGAGCAATGGGGCGAAGAGAACTTCGACACAATGTGTCGACAGTTCGAGGACCAGGAAGCCACAATCCCTAGCGGAAGCACAACAAAGCTTCCTCTAAGTTCAATGTTCTTGTCTTCGACACCTAGGGTCCCTACCCACGACCCCTGGGACACCTCCATCTCCGACATCAACGCCTTTGTGCCGAAAGGCTGGAATCTTAATGAGGCGCAGACTCAAGCAGCTACCCAGTTGCTGACACATTCCCTCTCACTGGTGGTGGGACCTCCGGGCACAGGAAAAACACGGACGATTGCCGCAGCCGCCATGATCGTCACTCAGATCATGCAGCCTGGGTCGGTAGGAAAGGCCAGATTGGCCGTCCTAGTGCCAACCCACGCTGCAGCCGCCGCTGTGATGGACCAATTGTCCCCTGCATTCGAAAGTAATCACTATGGCAAAGAAAAGCTTACGCGTCTCCGGGGCAGAGCCGACTCAGAAGCGCGGCTTTTTGCCGGAGTAACTGCTCCCGACGATGATATTACGCAGATGATTGCTTGTGCCAAGGAGAGTTCTAGCACATACCGTCAGTTTCTTGATGGCATCAGGACCATTCAGGCCTCCGGCCGGTTGAAGAGCCATCTCAAGGACTTCAACAAACAACGGCAGGAGCTGATTAGGGCGTTCATGAAGGGTGTGCAAGTGGTCGTGACCCTGCCCCTAAACATTAGGGAAATGATTCGGCGGGAATTTAATCCAGAGTTCGTCATCTTTGACGAAGCCAATTTCTTCCGTGACCCGGAGATATTTCACGTTCTGGGTCACCTAAGGCCGGATGCCCGCGTTCTCTTTGTAGGTGACGACAAACAGTTGTCACCCCCTGTGTTTACTACCGAGGGGAATACCGCATGGTCAGTTTCGGCGTTCGAGCGTCTGATCAACAAAAAGTATCATCATACGCTGCTGAACGTGTCGTATAGGTCCCACAAGATCCTATACCGACCGACCTCCGTGACCTTCTACGACGGCAAGGTCCGAACCTTCAGCGATGGGCCCTGTATAGACTTCGGGATAAACGCGGCAAGCCCCCTGGTGGTCCGACTGGGTAACATGACCTGGACTCTGCCAGGGCTATCTCACTTCCTCCACCTTGCGCGTGTCGAAGGTGATGCAAGGAAGGATCCCTCGGGATCCTGGTTTCATAGTCAGGAAGCCGAGCTTGGGGTCACACTGGCTCGAATTCTTGTGGATAGAGGTGTTCGCGATATTCTAATTGTGACCCCATACCGGGCACAAGTAGCCGAGGTGAAAAAGATTTGGGAGAAGAGATATCCCGGTATTCAGGTCCACCCAAGGGTCCAGACTGTTGACGGTTCCCAAGGGTCAGAAGCGGACGCCGTGATCGTCCTGATCACGCGCAATCGTGGATCTGTCAGCTTCCTCCAGTCAACGAAACGGGCCAACCTTATGTTTTCGAGGGCCTGTGTTTCCCAGTACGTTGTTGGCAACTGGGAATGGGTCGGTAGCCGGAGATTTATGGAGACTGCCGAGAAATTCTTTACATACCTAAATGAGGCCGATCGTGTCCTCAATAGGACAAATTATTATACCGTCTACCCGAAGATAGAGTAGATGTCGGGCATGGTGGGCGGTGCCTCCAAGGGAAACAGCAGTGGTGTCGATATCACGAGAAATTAAGTAGCACCAGCTACAACTATTTCCCTTGGCAAAGGTTACGAGAGGGAGAGTATAAAGGAAGACACAGATACTACTATCTGAGGCTACTAAACTTATTTGCTTGGATTGTCGTTAGGCGACCAAGCAGGTGACTGACACATCACTGAGAGGGCCCTACTTTTAGGCACCGAGGGCTGGCAGCCGTCAGACAAACGATGCAAAAGCCTCCATCTTTATGTCCGGCATCTTTGACATCCGTTCAACTCCTATGTGTGTTTTAACTCATCGCTCAAGACAAGGGTGCTTGTGTTTCTATTCCGGATAAATATCCGTGCGGCTGCTGGCTTTCCAGCATTTCGTTCAAACAGCAATAATCAGTATGTTGCATTCATTTACGCAACCATATTTAATATCACACATCCAATGATTGGCTCGGTTCGCTTGCTTCGGCCAAAATCCGGTTCTCAGCCGCTCGGTGAGATTCCGAGGACGGCAGACCTTCATTGTTTGAGCCTGAGCTACCCCGGTGGCCAGGTTTGGTGAGTGGAGCCCGTGGGGTGTCGCATGCGGAGAATCTCCCCGGAATCGGGCCACGTACACCGTAGGGATGATGGACAGCTGAATCCCACGGTTTGTGATACTTATTAGGATTCTTCATTCTCCGGATGATACTTCATTTGCCAGATAACAACAGGGCCGGTCCCGGTTGGGTATCGGCTCATCACGTCAGCCCTCTCGTTGATACACCGTGCTGTCGGCCGGTCACTAGGCGATCGGGTTCGGTTACGTTTAATGCCTCATAGACCAGAGCCTACAGATGTCATCCTTGGGTCAAGGCGCCCATAGCAAGCCAATCGTGCATTGGCAACGCTAAGCATTTGTCGGCTCCCCACTTCGACTGGATTTGGCCCCCGGGTTCCGACATGGCTATTGGAGGGTTCGAAGACAAGCACGACAAGCATTTCATACATTCTCTGCCAAGTTCCATTGTTCGAATGTCTGGTGATTAGGACCTCCCCCCTCTGCGGGTCTCGCAGGATCCTGTGCGAGCGAGTCCATACTGGGCTACGGAAGGTCCGGTGCGAGAGGGCCGAATGCCCCTCCACCTCCTCGGGATTAATGGCTCCCTTCTCGCCTCAGCCGTTATGCCTTTCTGGCTCTATGAAGGCGGTGGAAACTGAGAGACGTTACTAACTTCTGGCCCTCTTATTTCTTTCTCTTTCACGTCACAATCGTTCCCTTCCGTCGGACACACTCAATCAAGCCATTGATTACAACTTGCCAGAATAAAGGGAAAAAAAAAGCCATGATGAAGGGTGAGGCACTTCGCTTTGCCCAGATCTTCTTGATCGTGTGCCCGTCCTTCATTCTCTTCGGTTACAATCAATCCGGTGTTGGAGGCTTGACAGACTTTCCTTCGTGGGTGAGGCAGTTCCCTGAAATTGACACAGTCAATACCACAGGTGCCCAGAAATCCCACAATGCTACAGTGCAAGGCGCTGTGGTTGCTTCTTACACCCTTGGTGCCCTCTTCGGGTCCCTGATCTGTACGTGGATCGGCGACATCCTCGGTCGGCGTCGAACTATCTTTGCCGGGGCATGCATTGCCCTAATAGGCCAGGCATTAGAATGCTCAGCTTATGCTCTGGCACAATTCACAGTCGGTCGGGTAATCCTCGGGTGGGGTGTGGGTATGCTGAGCGCTACAGTACCGGTCTGGCAGTCAGAGTGCTCACCGGCGGATAAGAGAGGGAGAAATGTAGTGTTAACAGGCATGTTTATTGCCTTTGGGTTTGCTCTGACACAATGGATCAACTTCGGTTTCTATCATATGCAGGAAAGCTCCGCTTCATGGCGGGGGTCGCTGGCAATCCCAGCGCTGTTCTCTTTGACTATCATGGGTAGCATCTTCTTCCTGCCAGAATCTCCTCGCTGGCTTGTTCTCAAAAATAGATCCGATGCGGCACAGCAGACTCTCGCCTGTTTGAGACAGAAGGATGTGGTTTCTCTCGAGATTATGCACGAATTACGTGGAATTGAGATTTCCCTAGAAGAATCATCCAGCGGTAACATGGGACTCAAAGATATCTTTACCATGGGAGAGGAGAAGCTCTTCTACAGATTCCTTCTCTGTATTCTCCTGCAATTCTTCCAGCAGATGACTGGGGGTACACTCATTTCTGTTTACATCCCGATCATCTTCGAAGATAATTTACACTTAGGCTCCAGCTTAGCAAAGGTTCTTGCGGCATGCGCTTTGACATGGAAATTCCTCTGCTGCTTTGTCGGCTTCTATGTTGTGGACCGACTTGGACGCCGGGCTGCGTTTATGATCAGCGGTGGTGGCATGTCCATGTGCATGCTGGCGCTGACAGTATCCAACTCATTCTCAAACAACCATACTGCGTCTATTATCTCGGCTCTCTTTATCTTTATATACAATTTCTTCCTTCCAGTGGGATTCTTGGGGGCGAACTTCGTTTACCCGGCGGAGGTTGCCCCGGTTCGTCTGCGTGTCGCCATGCATTCATTTTCAATCGCCAATCAGTGGCTATGGTAAGCATCCGTGCTCTATCATTGAGAGATTAAGAATACTAATCTGGTTCATCGCACTAGGATGTTTGTAGTCGCCATGATTACTCCTACCGCGATCGCCGACATTGGCTACCGCTACTACATCGTATTTACCGTGATTGGCGCTCTCATTCCGCCTGTAGTTTACCTCTTCTATCCGGAGACAATGAATCGATCCCTTGAAGAAGTCAACCAGATCTTCCACGACGCGCCCTCTATTATGTCCGCCGTGAAGATGTCCAGAACCCTCCCTATTGGTGATAGCATCATCGGAGAGATTGAAGGAAAGAAAATGACTGAAGAGATTGAATGAGACATGCCAAGTGTTCTTGCTGAGGTGCATCAGGGCACTACAAAAGAATACGAGCATCTTAGATAGAAGAGGTGACAGAGGTAGCTGAAGATGTGCTTTTCTTTCTTTTCTTTCAACTTTACTCTGAATTGTGTTTTCTACAAAGACTCAGGAGCCAACCCAATATTTCCAGTCCTTGTACATACTCAATGTGAGGCATTCTTTTGCGTTATAGATTCGACCATTTCCTTGGCCCTGTATTTATTAGTAAGAGGCATTTTTCTATCCACAGGGGTTGGACTTACACGTCTCCAAGCGCCACCATGCACACGGTCTGCCAGATTCCTAGACCGATGCGTGGCGTGACTCCGCGGTACAGGCCCCGTATCCCACTTTGCCCATATATGTACCGAAACGTGCTGCCAATGCTGAGCTTTGTGGGGCGATTGGGATCGGCCTTTTGGCTCTGCATTTCTACTCGAATCACCTCGATGGGCTGGTTCCAGCTAGCCAGAGCGCCTCCAACACCCGAGGCCAGTATCTTCTCAACAACACCGAGTCGCTCCTCTCGCCCTTTGTTTGTAGCTCTGCGAATCGCATCTTCAACCAGTCGCGAGAAGCCGAACCGGGACCCCCAATTGGTGACCTGCCGAATTGCTACGGCATTGACTCCTTTGTTAATTCCGCGCAATCCCTCCGTCCGAAACATGGTGACAAATGTCTCCAGGGCCCCCGGTGGTTTCAGCCCTGCTGCCGCTTGCTTTTGTCGAGTAATTTCGGCGGTCTTCATACAGGTACAGAAGCCGACCGTTGCGTACGCCTGGGCCGCACCACCGACCATGCCTCCTGCGATGCCGGACAGAAACTCGGAGGCCCCGACGGTCCGCGAATGATACTCGACTTCGGAGGCCACAAAGAGCAGAACCGCGCCTTTTGTGGACGCTTCAATCCAGGCCCAGGGAATTAAACCTTGGTAATCTGCTCGGTTTATTGAGCGTCAGTGGTATGAACGTTCGTGTATCGTGATCAGTGTAGGCGGCGTACAACCGGCAATTCCTCCTCGCGACCAGACACGTCTGAGGGCTGTGATAAATGAATCCGATCGATTAGCTGCCATTGTGGTCTTGATGACCTCCAGTGGCTAGTTCTCGTTAGACAAGCATCGGGTGAAGGAGGGAGACTTGATAGACTGACCTGTCCGAGTGTGGTGACTCTTTTATTGGATCAGTACGAAATCAACAAATTGCAGACCAGGTAAAAACGTACTCGAACATATTCAGGCTAGCACCAACTGGATTGTAGGAACAGTTAGACAACGCGATAAAAGGCAACAAATATCATGAGGCTGGGTCACTTACGCAAAAGGTTACTCGCTCCAACATCCCTTTTCTTGATCCTAGCATCAGGAACTGATTGATGGAGAGGAGACATTTTTATTAAGCCGATGAAGAAGCGCGGTACGAGTGACAATTGAATAAGGACGAGGTTTTCTCGTTCCTAGGCCCTCAATAACATATCTCTATATGTGTACCTCGATCATTGAGCGTTAATCCGATACTGCTCAGTCTACTCCCCATTCCGCCGATTTTCGGAGCAGCTGTTATCCCCATCTCTTCCCCCACGGAGAGCTTACGACCCTAGATATTTTGACAAGAAATTAGTGCTTCAACTTATACCCACTACGAAATGTATACCCCGACAATCGGATGTTGGTGTTGCGAGCACTCCAATCACATTGTTCGCAATTACCGATATATATATCAAGGTGAACGAAGCGGAGAGTCTCCATGGTGGGTAACCCAACGAGGAATCACTACACTGTATATCGTATTAATGGAGGGAGTATGATAGGGAGCGTTGACGATCATTGGATGATTCAAAAAAAAAAAAAAAAAAAAAAAAAAA